>OY776276.1:63516233-63561233 GCA_963675445.1 Linnaemya vulpina | reverse complement strand
TTATATTAAGTTTTTGAATTGATTTGTCTAATAATTCCTCCATTACTATATCTGCTATTATTGGAGATGCTGGTGATCCCATAGGAAGACCCCTTTGTTGCATATATATATTGCTATTATATTGAAAATACCTATTATCTTCTATACAAAATTTTAAAATACGGAAAAATAAATGTTTGTCAATCCTTGTATACCTTGCTATCATTTACCATTTGTTTTCAATTGTATTAATTGCCAAATCAATAGGTACACTTGGGAATAGGGAAACTACATCAAAAGAAATCAAGCTTTCATTATCAGATATACGTTGGCTCCTAATTTTATTCACAAATTCTATTGAATTTTTGATATTATATTTTGAATCCTTAGTAATATTTTTTAAAATATTTGTAATATATCTGCATAGTTCATATGAAGGTGAATTAATAAAAGAACATATAGGTCTTAATGGAAAATTTTCTTTATGAATTTTTGGTAATCTATATATACGAGGAGCAACTGCAGCATTTGTTTTTAGCCTATTCTTATCATTAGATGTTATAATATCTATCTTAAATAATTCTTCAACTATATCATTATTGATTTTTTGGTATTTGGTTGTTGGATCTCTATTAATTAAATTATAATTTGTAATATCTCCTAAAATACTATTGATTTTTAAATCATAATCCTGTTTACTAATGGCTACAGTTACATTACCCTTATCCGCATTTACAATAAGTATATCTTTATTTTCCCTTAAGAAATTAGTAGCTTTCTTAGCTTTATCTAATATAAACTTATCTCTATTTGTTAATTGAATTTTATTTAAATGGTTATCAATAACCGTAGTTAATCTATTTCTTGCTATCTCTTGTTCTTCCTTATTATTTAAAGTCTGCACTAAGTCCTCTCCCTCTGATATGACTTTTAAAATAGGAATCTCATACTTTTTACTAGGTAAAGCGTGCTTTTGTCCAAGTGAAAGTATCCATTGAATGTCCTTAGGTATGTCAGTGTTAGTCTTGTTTCTAAACCACTTTTCATTTAATTTTATATCTAATTCCTTCTCTTGTAATTTTTTTAATTTATCAAATTTATTTTTATGTGTAATATTTACCTTTTTCTTTTGTAAAACAGCTAAATGTTCCTCAAAGTATAAAAATTCAACCATTTCATCCAGTGAAAAATATATATCCAATTTCTTTAAAATTCTTTCCCTCTCTTTTTGAAAATGTTTCAATATATCATGTTTTTCTTTTATCGCTAACCTTAACATTTTATTGTGTAAATCTTGAGTATATTTTTCTATTGTTTTTTGAATCCTTGGTAAGCTATCCTTGTTAAAAACATTCAAGATATTCTTCGTAGAGTTCTTGATAAAGTTTGGGGTGATTCCAACATTCCTGCATCTTATCAAAAAAGTTATTGATGATCTTGCCTGTACAATTTTGTTCCTGAGTGATTTCACCTGATTAATGAATCTCCTAGTTTGAAAATTTTTCTTCAATATACGATATTCCATGTTGGCGTGCTCTCCTTAATAATTGTTGATTTATCTTTATGGACCTTATCAGTTTATTTTAATATTAATCAAGCTTATGGTCGTTTTTTATCAAATTATATTTGGTCTAATTTTTATTCGATATTTCGTTAACAGCTTGTTAACATCTTCAGGAAATAAAAATTATTAAAATTTTATAGACAATTGGTTTTGAAACATGACATAAAAAAAAAAAAAAAAAAAAAAAAAAAAAACTATTCACAATATTTGTTTTTCAAATTCAATACCACATAACATAGATATATATATATATATATATATATATATATCTATATACATATAAGTGTGTAAGTGCGTTTTCAAAATTAAAACGAATAAAGCAAGCATAGAAGTAGAATGAGAAACGAAAATTTGGATATTGACATAAATTTAGATGATTTATTGGAAAAATCATAAAAGACCTAAACGACTTTTCGGTTGGTAAGTACGGGTTTAAAATTAAATTTACACGCATTAGCCTTTTTTCGTTTTAGATAATTTTTACAAAAAATGCAAACAAATTTTTTGTTGCTATACGAAAAAAAATATATATATATATATCTATATCTATATATATTTATATATATATAATTATATATATAATTATATATATATATATATATATATATATATGTATATATTATATATGTTTTTCTTTTTGCTTTTGCCCTATTACGGTTTACAACTCAATTAAGTTGAGTTGTATATTTTACAACTCATCTTTAAAACAACTTAACGTTCTATTGGTATTATCAATTACAACTCATTTTAGTTGAAGTTGTAATAAAGGTGCAAAAAAACGCATATGAAAACAACTCCGTGATCATTCGAATCTTTTAGAACTTCCTAATTCAAAGTAAAAAACGATTATATAGTGGAGCTGCATTCTAATAGTTATTTTTGATTTTTAAAAATTAGTTTCGTTTAAATAAGAACGCATTTTGCCTTCTGCTTGATGATATGAAGTAACATTCCATTAAACTCTGCGGGGTATAGCTGTACTTTATATAATAAAACTATGTGTAACTCTTACTTTTCTTGGTGATGGTAGTCATCGAAAATGGTGCAGAAACATTTTAAATGTTGGACTTGTAGCGTATGTTAATTGTTGTGCGGTTAGTCTTGTATGGTTTGTTAGTCCTCGAAGGGTTAATAGGGTAGGAAAAGAATAAACAGATTTGTTTTCTTACATCTGATCACTTGTTATTGTTGTGCTTACTTTGTTCTGGGTGCGAATATGTATGCAATTTTTTTTAACCTATATGTTTGTTGTAGTGTTTATTATAAATGTTTAATTTCATGATGGCAGGGTTCAATGACACTTGTATAAAGGGATAAATGAAAAGCAAAAGTAAACAAATTCAAGGTCAGTATGTTAGAGGTTGTTGACTTTGTGATGTAGGTGTATATGCAAATGCAAAAATAAAAAAAAATAATGTGCATTTGTACCGGTAGGTAGTTTTAGATAGTTATGGTAGGATAGCTTATCTATATGAGTTAGAGGAAGAAGAATATACATTTTAAGAAAATTGTTAGGTATTTTTAGGGCGAATTGGGAAACTGTAGAGGTAGGTCAGAAATCAATAAAAAGGAAGACGGGATTCGGTGATAGAGGACTTTGAGAAAGACAACAGCGGAAGTCAGGACGGTGAAGCTAAAAAAAAATTTGAGCTACGGAAAAATCATTAATAATAAATAAATAAAATAAAAACAAAACAAAAAAAAAGGGGGAACAAAGTAATAAACAAGCCGAGTTTATTGCCAGCCGAGGGTTCCGCTTTGAAGAAATCTTGTGCTGAAGTGGAAGATTGTGGAAACCAAATCTACTGGACGGAGGAAAGTTAAGCCATTCAACAGACGGAGAGAAGATACTGGTTAGCCAAGGCGCCGTATATATGATCCGGAGTGGTACCTTTGGTGAGTCCGTTCCATTTTTGAGTTATATTAAAAGGAATCGTACAAGCAATGAATGCGGAAAGCTTATTAGAAAATGCTTAATTAGAGAAAAGAAAATTTGTGTATGTAGAGAAAGTAAAGCTCAGAAATCAGCCACCGTAAATCAAAAAGAGAATATATAAGGTTAAATTTAAATTGATAATATCTTAGTTTTTGCACCTTGTGGAGAAAAAGAAAATAAACTAGAATAAAAAAATAAAAAAAAAGGTAACACATAAAAAAAAAATTTGTAAGTGTTAAGGAATAATTTAAAGTTTTATAGTTATTGTAAGTTAGTTCAAAGTTTTATTTGTGAATTTATTAATAAATTTTGTTAGCCCAAAAGTACCCGTTGCATCGGGAGTGTTAGTGATAGTTGAATCAAAGAACAAAAAAAAGAAAAAAACTTATAAGAAAATTAGGCCATTTTAGAGAGCTCTCTCAAATAGGTATATAGTGTTGTAATATTTCGTTCGTGTGACTGTCCATTGGCAGGAGTCCAGGTAATTTTGGGATTTTTTTTGTTAGGAGCAATAATTGTAATATTATTAGTCTTGCTAAAGTAGTTAAGTTACTTACTTTCTGTTTATGGTATTCTGTTGTGTGTAAGATTTTTTTTTATTAACTTATGTAATAGAGATTATGGTTAGGTTTAGTATTGTAAGGAATTTATAGTGTAGTATACATGATTATAATGTTGCTATACAATTAAAAAAAAAAAAAGAAAAAAAAATATATATATATATTTAGAGAAATAGACTTAAGTATGATTTATTTTGGCTGAACAAAAAGAGAAGAAAAAAGGATGTCCGGCTAAATTTTGTAGATATGGTGTGGTAAGTGTAAGCATGTAAGGGGGTGACTGAGTTGTTGACAGCTGTAGGGGTAACATAAGAACTGTTTTGTTATGTTACCAAGGTAGGGTGGGCAGCTAGTGGGGACCAAATCACACCTTTTGGCCCAAATCTGGTCACGGGATATTTAGTTGTAGTTTTGTTTTATGATCCGTCCGCAATGAGTATGTCCGAAGTTGTACTGTTGTCTCATTAGTTATAAATTTTTTTTGTCACGCCCTGCACCGGAAGTCGCGGGTCCTACCTCCCCTGACGTCACTGAGCTAGTTAGGGAAATTGCTAGGCGGTTTACTGGGTGTATGAAAAAGGGTTAGTGTGACAAAATGGCGCCCAAACGTAAAGCAGAACACAATACTAAGTTGAAGGCAGGTGACAATATGGCACCTGAACTGAAAGTAGAAGGAAAGAGTAGATAAAATTGTAAGCAAAATAGTAGTGTATGTATGTAGTTCGTGGCATGGCTGTAATAAATAGCCCAGACCATTTGCACGAACACCGGATATATTATGAAGATATCAAGTGTATTAGTGTATGAGTGATATAGTTATTTGTTACGTGTTTTGCGATAGGTAAATTAAGGCACATGGCAAGTCGGAATCATGTTTGCTTAAGGTTACTAGTATTTTCCAGTGGCCTGATGTATGTAGGTGGTATGACATCAAGAGCAGTGGAAGATAGAATATTAGACTTAGAAATAGAAGTTTATTTTATACAAGGGAAACTTAAGGCATATGGCAGGGAAACCTGACCATATCTGCTTGAGTTTACTTGGTCAATTTTACATAAATAATACGATGACCTGTTGTACTTTGTCAGTAACATCAGTAGCATTTTAGGTATAGGAAATTAATGCAATTTAGGGGGGGTTTACTACAATTAAGGAATCTGTGATATAGGTAGGAAACTAGAATTAAAACTTTTATTTGTTTTAATAACATGAAGTCACCCTACTTACAAACTTACAACCACACCGAACAAATATTGATACACTTAGTAAAAATATAAAAGAAATTCAGATAAAATAATAAATAAATAAATATAAATAAATAAATAAATAAATAAAGATAAATATTAATAAATTCAGATAAAATAATAAATAATCAAGCATCCAAATAGAACAGAATACAGTAGTCCTAAGAATATACTATAATTCGTAATCTTACAGATAGAGAAGAAAAATATATATATAGACACTATAAATAAATAAATAGTCCAGAATACACATAGAACAGAACACAGTTGTCGTAGGAATATACTACAATTTAGACTCCTACAGATACGTGATACATTAGTTATTGTTAAATTATAGTAAAACATTGATACATACCGATAGCATTAGCAGTCATGACCGACCCAAAAGGTAGAAGATCGCTAGAGTTTGATCGAAATAGAGCAGGAGTATCCTCAAAGGTTGTGCATTCTCCGCGCCAATCTACGGTCTTTCAGGATCCACAATTCCGAGACTTATCGGGAACAATCAGGAGTTCGGAAAGGGTAGATACAGATAAGGAAATTATTTCAGATGTTCCGGAGGAAGGTGGGGCTTCCATTCGGCAAGAGTGTTTTATAGAAATTGATGCCCAAGATGATAAGGCCGGAAATAATGAGCAGGGACTTTCTTTTAAAGAGTCATTGAAAATTGAGATGTCGGAATTAATTCAAACCACTTTGCAAGAGGGATTAAAAGGAATCATGTTAGAGGTTCAGAAAGTGATTAAGCCGTCGTCCAACTCGCAAAATAATGTTCAACATCCATTCGATTCAAGGTCCAGTAGAAGTAGCCTGGAGGGACAACATTTAAATAGAATAGTCATGGCCAATACCGAGAATACGAATAATTCAGGTACCCGTGATCATCAGCTAAACCACAACAACCACATTCCAGAGTCGATGCCAGCTAATAATAACCAAGGGCGAGCGGCTGAACAGTATATACCAAGAGAAAATCGAGCTCCTCAGCAGGCGTATAGGTTCAGTAACATTTTGTCTAATGCCCCGAATTTCCATTCACATCAGAGAAATTTGAATGTCCGTCCCGTGGAAGGACAGATAAGAGTAGACAAATGGGATATTGTATTTGAAGGCGGTGGTAGTGGAGTGTCGATTGAAGATTTTGTTTTTCGGATAGAGCTGTTACAGGCAAGCTATATTATACCTTGGGAAGAAGTAATTAGGGATTTTCATAGGTTACTTAAGGGCCAGGCTAAGGAATGGTTTTGGCTGTATTTGAAAACCCAAAACGGTATACCTGACTGGCCAACATTGAGATATAGCCTGTTGAATCAATTTCAGGCAAACAGAAGTGATTTTGAGATCATGCAGGAGATGTTGGAGAGACGTCAACAACTCAATGAGTCTCTTGACGCCTATTTCCACTCCATGTTGAGGATTAGGTCAAAGCTTCGTTCCCCAATACTGGAATATGAGATGATCAAGGTACTAAAACGAAATGTTAGAGAACATATAGCGAAACTGGTATATCCTATGGCAATTTATAATATTGAGCAACTGCGGGAGGAATGTAAGGAGATAGAGAAGAGATTCCCGAGACGAGAAGTTCGTTTTTCTGCTGGTAATGCTACGCGTTACAATGCACATCCCAAAGTGAATGAATTATATGAGGATGACTTACGAGCGACAGATTATAAGGAACATAGTGATTTTATAGTTGATGAGGTGACGCGTAAAACAAATAAAGAGTTGACCTGTTGGAATTGCAGACGCATAGGCCATACCTATATGGAATGTGAATCCGATACAAGAAATATATTTTGTTATAAGTGCGGCCTGGAACGCACTATAACACCTAGGTGTCCAAACTGTAATAAGCAGGGAAACCGACAGAAGGGCATGGCCAAGGCGGGCGAGTCACGCTCTACCCAAACGTCCGCAGTTCCAAGGGATTAAATGGTGAAGATCAAAAGGTTGCAAACGATAGCTCAGGTCATGGTACAGATGCTCCGCCAAAGGAATTATCAGGACTACGACAATCATACAATCAAAGATTGCTTAATTATATTAGAGTTAGGAATAGAATATTTGAGAACGGTAGTAAACAGAAAAAAACGATATCCAGAAGAATTATAAAGGCTAGGAAGCGATATAGTGAGCGCAAACAGATTAGAAAAGGTGTTATATCTTCAGTGGAGGCCATTTCAAATTGTGACCCAAGGGTGTTCGCCGAAATAGCTATAGGAAGTAAAACAGTGCGTGGTTTGCTAGATACAGGTGCTTCGGTCAGTATCCTGGGCAAAGGGTGCTATGAGTTATTGGCTGAATTAGGTATGGAAGCTTCAAGGTACAATTCGAATGTGAGAACAGCTTCTGGGCGAGCACATCAAATTTGTGGCAGAATTAGTTTACTAATTAATTACCAGAATAAAATACGAGAGATCCAATTTTATCTCTGCCCGTCACTGGAACAAAATGTGTACCTAGGTATTGATTTTTGGAGGGAATTCGATTTAGCACCTCAAGTATTAAACATTGATGAATTGGATCTTGAAGGAATAATGAATAGCTCTGAAGCTCCAAGAAATCAAAAGCCTGAACAGCACCAACTAAGCCCGCAACAGTACGAGGAATTGGAGGAAGTTAAAAAGTTATTCCAAACCTACGAAAAGAACGGATTAGGTAGAACTCATGTGGAGGAACATTTGATAAAATTAACACCGGATTATGTGCCATTCAAGGAGCGACATTATCCTGTGTCTCCAAAAGTACAAGAGTTACTATACGCAGAAGTGGACAAAATGTTAGAACTAGGGGTAATAGAAGAGAGTGAAAGCCCTTTTAATAATCGTGTCACGCTGGTATGTAAGCCTGGAAAAAACCGTTTATGTCTCGATGCAAGGAAATTAAATGACCTCACAATTAAGGATGCGTACCCCATTCAGAATATCGAGGGGATTTTGAGTCGGATTGAGGAGACCGTATACATAAGCAGTGTGGATTTAAAATACGCTTTTTGGCAAATTGGCTTACATCCAGATTGTAGAGAATACACCGCATTTACTGTTCCAGGTAGGCCACATTACCAATATCAAGTCATGCCTTTCGGTCTCTGTAATGCGGCGCAACGTCTCTGTCGTCTCATGGATAAGGTAATACCACAGAGGCTGAAAAACAACGTTTTTATCTACCTCGATGATCTGCTGGTGATCTCGAAGGACTTTCGATCTCATATGCAACTTTTGAGGGACATAGCAAAATGTTTATCAGAAGCAAACTTGACCATAGGGCTCAAGAAGAGTGTATTCTGTTTCAAAGAATTAAAATATTTGGGCTTTGTAATTGGAGGTGGTAAACTTCGTACTGATCCCGACAAAATTAAGGCAATAGAGCAGATACCTATTCCCAAGACGCCCAGACAGATGAGAAGTTTTCTAGGCACCGCCGGTTGGTACAGACGGTTCATTAAGGATTTTGCAGTGAAGGCAGCTCCCCTGAGTGACACATTGAAGAAGGGAAAAAGGTTTCAAATATCGGAAGAGGCAAAGCAAGCCTTTGTTGATCTGAAAGAAGCTCTAACAACAGCACCGGTTTTAGTTCACCCGGATTTTAGAAAAGTATTCTATATACAATGTGATGCATCACATGTGGGAGTGGGCGCGGTCCTTTTTCAAAAGGACGAACGTGAAAATGATCGTCCCATTGCGTTTTTCTCTCAGAAACTGAATGGCGCTCAGATAAATTATACAGTGACCGAGAAGGAATGTTTAGCGGCAGTATTAGCAGTCAAACGATTCCGGCCATACGTGGAACTGATGGAGTTCACGATTATTACCGATCACGCCAGCTTAAAGTGGTTAATGAGTCTTAAAGACTTGAGCGGTCGTTTAGCTCGCTGGTCTTTACTTCTCCAGGCATTCAATTTCAAAATAGAACACCGAAAAGGCGCGGAAAACATCGTAGCGGATATGTTATCCCGTTCCGTTGATGAAGTGGACTTGCTTGGGTTTGAAACAACCGAATTTGAATCGCCCGACTATCAGGAAATTATAAAAGCAATTGAAGAGAACAGAGATAAATTACCTGACCTGAAAATAGAAGATGGAATGATTTTTAGGAAGTCCAATTTTCCCAATGATGACAGCGGCGTCGAGTGGAAACTATGGATCCCAGAGAATTTGATTAGTACGTTGATATCCAATGCACACGACACCGAAACAACTTCTCATGGTGGGATTAGGAAAACATTGCATCGTTTGAGACAATTTTATTACTGGCCAAGGATGGCAGTGCATGTCAAGAAGTATATAGATAATTGCCAGACCTGTAAGGAGATCAAACCAGCCAATTATGAAATGCGTCCAAGAATGGGGGAAGAAGTAGTAACTTACCGTCCATTTCAGAAAATTTATATAGATTTTTTAGGAAAATATCCACGTTCAAAATTTGGTAATGCGTATGTGTTTGTGGTAGTAGATCACTTTTCCAAGTTTGTTTTTCTAAAGCCGATAAGAAAAGCTACTTCAAAGTTAGTTATAGATTATCTAACTCAAGGAATTTTTCATACTTTTGGTACTCCGGAAATAGTCCATTCAGATAACGGGAAACAATTTATTTCACAGGAGTTTCAAAGTTTTTTACAGAGATATAATGTGAGGCATATGAGAACTGCAGCATATGCCCCACAATCCAATGCATCTGAAAGAGTTAATCAGTCTCTTTTAGCAGGCATAAGAGCGTACCTTAATACTGATCATAGGGAGTGGGATATTCACATATCTGAAATAGAGTGTGCCCTTCGTTCGGCGGTGCAGGAGTCCATAGGTACAACGCCGTACATGGTACTGTTTGGCCAGCAAATGTTCACTTCCGGTTCAGATTATATTTTAGCTAGAAAATTGAAGTCTTTGGGGGATAATGAACTGGAAATTCTTGGAAGAAAGGATGGAATACAAATTGTTAGAGAATCAGTTAAGGAAAATTTACATAAAGCATACCAAAGGAACGAGAGGCAATTTAACAAGAGAAGCCGCGATATAAGATTTAACGTCGGACAGGAAGTGTACTTAAGGAATTTTGTGCAAAGTGATTTTAAGAAAAACTTCAACGCTAAATTTGCACCCAAATTCCGGAAAGTTAGGGTACTAGAGGTTATAGGTAATAGTATGTACAAGCTGGGGACACTTCAAGGAGGAATCGTTGGTATCTTTCATGCCAAGGATATTAAGCAATAATCTGTGATATTTAGATTTAAGGGGACTAAGCAATAATCATTTAATTATTAGTTAATATTAGCATGTTCGTGATGTCCCGTTTATCTAAATTTTAGTACAGATAACTTATTTTCCCTGTTAGTGAAGACCAGTTTTATTCCTTTAACTCTTTGAACTAAAATGTATTATAGCTTTTAGACTCACCGGTGATATTTTTCTAACTTCTGTCCATTTTGCAATTCAATTGTACCTGGAAGAAAGATAAAAAGGATTTTTAACAAAGTACCGCATTTTTTTGATGAAATGAAATTAAGTACTTCCCGTAAGATAGTATCGTGCGATGGGATAGCGTACGGAACTCTTGGGGTAGATCTCTCTGATTTCTGATCTCAGATCCCGGGACTCCAGGTATCAGCTGCAAGAATTTAAACAATGAGGATTAGGCTTGAAGAATAGTAGTTGACTACGGGTCTTGCCGCATCGTATTTGCAATTGTGACACACCTCTCATACGAAGATGAGAACATGATTAAATTTTGGTATAAAAGGGGAAATAAGGGTCTAAATGAGACTAGAAAACAACCCTAATTCTTTACTACACGCAAAGAGTTAATGGTTGTACTATTTACTGAGTGTGACTTCTTAACCAAATACAAATTACATGGGTATTTGATTACATGAAGAAACTCTCAAATCATAGTACGATCGTGTATAAGAGCTTGTGTGTAGTGAGAGATAGCAATCATAGCACATACGTGCGTTCGATTTGATTTAGTTTATAACGTGGTGACGTGCGCTGCGATTTAATAGATACGTACGCGTGAAAAGGTATTTAATATGCTTTATGGTGGTCGCAATTTGCAGGGATGAGCTTCGGAGAGTTGTAGTCAGCGGTTTGTATTCTTGGGGGTTCTTTGTTTTTTTGTTTGTTTTCTAAACCGATAGCGAAGAGATTCTAAAAGGTACTTTGGATATAATTTTATAATATTAGTAAAGGCAAGTGGAAATATGTATAAGTATATTGATATACCTTGGTCAACTGTGTTGGAATTAGGCTGTGCACGTATGAATTACGTTCTCTAATTCATAAGATCCTCTACAGAAAATGGGGCGGGGTGTCCAATGGTCCGCTGGAGCAGATCCCTTTTGATTCGATGGTACCGCGGAGGGTAGTCGAAAATGCTTTGTATGTATCCCTTGACTTTATGCGGCCACAGGTACGGGATGATGTAGATTTTGTTTAAGGCATTGTACTTCAAAGTTTACTTCACAGACATACCGTGTACATTTTGTTTGTGTAAAATTAATATCTTATGTCAGAAATTTTCTTTTATTTTGTTTTGTTTTGCTCACAATTATTTCCAAAAATTTAAATACCTTTCGCATAGAATTTTTTTTGTAAAACAATTTCTCTGTTGTAACTTTTCTTAAACAATACAATTTTTCACTAAAATCTTTTACACAACAATTCCTTTTTTTTTCTCTTTGTTACTTTTGTTGAATTAATAATGTTTTTCACAATTTTACAAAATTATATTTTTTTTTAACGAATAAACAAATATGGATCGTTACAAAAGTAGACAAGCTTTGACATACGTTCTGTTAAAAACAGTAAAGAATTTTGGTCGGCTGGACTCCTGCATGTGCTTCTAATAGAGGTACGTTGGCCAAAAGTAGGAAATAGGAATGATGAACAGTAATTGGTGTGGCCGACGGTGATGATATGTGTCGTTAAGTTAAGGGTGCTGCCAGATGGAGGTGATTTTTACAGCGATTTTCATGGGAGTAGCCCGGCTGCTAAGTCGGTGTAGCATGAGTATTCTCAGAGGTGGGCGTATGCCTACGTTGGGCGAGGAATTATGAAGTCGAAATCCGCTCTTTTGCTTTTCGGCCGACGGGCGTGGAAAATCAAAAGATTTGTAGCGTATGTTAATTGTTGTGCGGTTAGTCTTGTATGGTTTGTTAGTCCTCGAAGGGTTAATAGGGTAGGAAAAGAATAAACAGATTTGTTTTCTTACATCTGATCACTTGTTATTGTTGTGCTTACTTTGTTCTGGGTGCGAATATGTATGCAATTTTTTTTAACCTATATGTTTGTTGTAGTGTTTATTATAAATGTTTAATTTCATGATGGCAGGGTTCAATGACACTTGTATAAAGGGATAAATGAAAAGCAAAAGTAAACAAATTCAAGGTCAGTATGTTAGAGGTTGTTGACTTTGTGATGTAGGTGTATATGCAAATGCAAAAATAAAAAAAAATAATGTGCATTTGTACCGGTAGGTAGTTTTAGATAGTTATGGTAGGATAGCTTATCTATATGAGTTAGAGGAAGAAGAATATACATTTTAAGAAAATTGTTAGGTATTTTTAGGGCGAATTGGGAAACTGTAGAGGTAGGTCAGAAATCAATAAAAAGGAAGACGGGATTCGGTGATAGAGGACTTTGAGAAAGACAACAGCGGAAGTCAGGACGGTGAAGCTAAAAAAAAATTTGAGCTACGGAAAAATCATTAATAATAAATAAATAAAATAAAAACAAAACAAAAAAAAAGGGGGAACAAAGTAATAAACAAGCCGAGTTTATTGCCAGCCGAGGGGTCCGCTTTGAAGAAATCTTGTGCTGAAGTGGAAGATTGTGGAAACCAAATCTACTGGACGGAGGAAAGTTAAGCCATTCAACAGACGGAGAGAAGATACTGGTTAGCCAAGGCGCCGTATATATGATCCGGAGTGGTACCTTTGGTGAGTCCGTTCCATTTTTGAGTTATATTAAAAGGAATCGTACAAGCAATGAATGCGGAAAGCTTATTAGAATATGCTTAATTAGAGAAAAGAAAATTTGTGTATGTAGAGAAAGTAAAGCTCAGAAATCAGCCACCGTAAATCAAAAAGAGAATATATAAGGTTAAATTTAAATTGATAATATCTTAGTTTTTTCACCTTGTGGAGAAAAAGAAAATAAACTAGAATAAAAAAATAAAAAAAAAGGTAACACATAAAAAAAAAATTTGTTAGTGTTAAGGAATAATTTAAAGTTTTATAGTTATTGTAAGTTAGTTCAAAGTTTTATTTGTGAATTTATTAATAAATTTTGTTAGCCCAAAAGTACCCGTTGCATCGGGAGTGTTAGTGATAGTTGAATCAAAGAACAAAAAAAAGAAAAAAACTTATAAGAAAATTAGGCCATTTTAGAGAGCTCTCTCAAATAGGTATATAGTGTTGTAATATTTCGTTCGTGTGACTGTCCATTGGCAGGAGTCCAGGTAATTTTGGGATTTTTTTTGTTAGGAGCAATAATTGTAATATTATTAGTCTTGCTAAAGTAGTTAAGTTACTTACTTTCTGTTTATGGTATTCTGTTGTGTGTAAGATTTTTTTTTATTAACTTATGTAATAGAGATTATGGTTAGGTTTAGTATTGTAAGGAATTTATAGTGTAGTATACATGATTATAATGTTGCTATACAATTAAAAAAAAAAAAAAGAAAAAAAATATATATATATATTTAGAGAAATAGACTTAAGTATGATTTATTTTGGCTGAACAAAAAGAGAAGAAAAAAGGATGTCCGGCTAAATTTTGTAGATATGGTGTGGTAAGTGTAAGCATGTAAGGGGGTGACTGAGTTGTTGACAGCTGTAGGGGTAACATAAGAACTGTTTTGTTATGTTACCAAGGTAGGGTGGGCAGCTAGTGGGGACCAAATCACACCTTTTGGCCCAAATCTGGTCACGGGATATTTAGTTGTAGTTTTGTTTTATGATCCGTCCGCAATGAGTATGTCCGAAGTTGTACTGTTGTCTCATTAGTTATAAATTTTTTTTGTCACGCCCTGCACCGGAAGTCGCGGGTCCTACCTCCCCTGACGTCACTGAGCTAGTTAGGGAAATTGCTAGGCGGTTTACTGGGTGTATGAAAAAGGGTTAGTGTGACAGACTGGCACAACTTTTATAATGTGTTGTGAATAAAGAAGTTTTAAATATATTCCAGGAACATGTTTGTGCAAAATGGATAACAGCAGAAATGAATGAAGAAAAGCAAAATTACCACTTTATTTAAACAGTGGATTTCCAGGAGTATTTTAAATTTTGTTTTCATTTATTAATTTGCACTTCATTTTGGCTTTTCGTTAAATAATAAAATAAATAAACAAAAAAATTACTTAATATGTTGTATCACTTTATGTGCTTTAAAAATTTTCCTTAATAATATTAATATATAAAAAACAAAAATTAATTAAAAATGAATTAATGTAAATTATTTACATGCGTCTCAGCCTCGCTATTTTCAATTTTTGCACTTCCAATTTTAGTGCATGCACCTCATGCGCCTACTTCGCTTACTTCTTCTTTATTTCCCACTTTTGTTGTTTTATTTGAAGTAATTGGTTAAGCACTTTACAATTTTTGTAAGATGTTTTTTAACTTATCAATTTTCAGAAAATATATGCAGATTTCCTTTTTACCTGAATTCAACTCTTGGCCAAAAAACCTGATATCTGGCCCGTAGTGCCCTAGTATATTTATATATATTAAAAAAAATCATTTTTTTTTATTTGCATTTTTATTTTTGTTAATTACAAAATATATGCACATTATACTTTTTATTTTTATTGTCAAAAAATATTTCGCTCTCATTTTCTTTGTAACTAAAAATTTTCACTTGATAGTTCTTTTATTTCATCATGTGTTAAAACGTTATATCGATTTGGTGAAAAATTATGTGATTTTCAAGTTCAAGCTGAACTGTTGCTCTATACTTTGTTATTACTCGCTTCGTATCAAAGATCTGATTCCCCCAGATCCTTTCTATGAATTATGTTTCCAGTGTTGCGTGAATTATGTTTCTTTCCGATAGTAATTTTCGACAACTTATCACCTTAAATTTAAAATTTTAACTAATATTACTTTTAGCTGTCAAAACTCTAAGAAGCCAAATTGAAAATGGTTAAACAACGAATTTTTTATTTATTTTATTATACCCTTCAGAAAAAGAGAAAATGTAATATGTGGGTTTGTCATTCCGTGTGTAATTTCTTCGATATTATGGGACCACATAAAGTATATATATTCTGGATTCTTATGGAGAACGATGACGATTGAGCGATGCCCATCGGTCTGTACGTGAAATCGGTTTTCCCAAGTCCCCAGAAGAGCCAGAGTTCGTTCTTGGAGTGATGGATTGGAAATTAACTTAAATAGTTAATTTCCACGATTAAAGAGCTGGGAAGCTTACACTCATTTCTCGATGCAAAAATAATACTAAAAACCAATTCTTTGTAAATTGAACATATTTTATGATTTTAAAAATTAAAATTTCGTTTCCAGTGGTGGGAAATTTATATTATTTTTCATTCATAAAAGTATCCATAGAGACAACTGACTATAACTTTTTTATAACAAAATTGGTATCAAAAAATAAAAAAAAATTAAAATTTGGAATCCAGGAACGGACACGTGCAATATTGTATGGTCCATGAAAGTGGCCAATATTATATCTTAAATTTGTCTTACATAAAACTACTTTATACCTCATAAGTCTTCATGAGGCATAACGTACTGATAAAAAGTAATAAGAATTTTGTTTCCAGGGTTGGGAAAATGAAATTATTTTTGGTACATGCAATATTTTGTAGTACATGTAATAACCAATGTGAGAGAGAGGGGGAGCAATATACGAAGACAAGAATGATGAAATTTCTGTAGTTGAAACAAAATAGTGAGTGATATTCATATTACGTTTGAGTCCTTCACGCGAAGTTTTAAAGTAGTTTTTGAAGAGAAAACACCCAGGCTTAATTTCTTATATCAAACTGGTTCGTTCAAAAGAATTATTACTATCACAATAACAGTTCAAATTACCGTAAGTAAATTTCGGAAATAATAAGTATAAGGTTGAACAATTCATAGTCGATTTTGCACGATGTAACTATATGAACACAAGAAAATTGTGAAATTTTTCCTCCATATGTTGGATGAAAACCATTAGTTTGGTATAATGGAAGCTGAGGAGAAGGACGATGGCCATTTCAACTCTTTTGCGTGGAACCATCCAGAATGTGAAGAAGGGCCAGATATCTTCCGGAGCTCCGTATTTTTCTCAAGAAAAATTATTATAAATCATTTAATTAATTCGTTATGTAATATTACATTAAAACTAATTCTAAATCACATAGCAAAATTATTAAAATTGTCCACATTCGGCACTTAAAATTATATTAGTGTATCAAATTGAATTTAAATCTAACATAACTTTTTATAGTAAGCTTTAAGGCATAACATAAGTTTTAATATAATGTAATATATGCTGATGGAACAGTGATCCCCAGGTGAGCATTCACAAAACCCGTCATTTCTATCTCCTAAACAATGATTTCTTGTTTTCTAAATCCCCTAAATTATAATCGACCGCTGTGAGAGATTATAATTTAATTCCTCTTTGAAGAGTAACATCTCGGCGGTCTACACAAGAGGAATCTAAGTACCTTTGCCTACCTAAACGAGCAATTGTATGCATGGTCCTTTCGAAGCCTACAGAAAGAACTCCAAAAAATCATATACGCAGCAATAACAACTTTATATGTTATATGGTACTGCTTCAACCACAAATCATATAAGCAGACACAGTAACAACTTTATATGTTATTCGTACTGCTGAAACCACAAAGAATTTTCTCATCAATGGCAGTTGGTTTGAAGTGAGAAAAAGTAAAGAGTATCAGTAACAAATTGGTTAGCAATGTGTGCATACGAAGTGAAGAAGCAAAATAATCATAAAAACTACTTGTTTGGGTAAAGCAAAAAGTTATGTATAACAAAAAGCAAGTAATGCAAATCAGGCTCAATTGTGTGTAATTTAAAAGACAAAAATTCGCCAATTTTATATTGAAACAGAGAAAAACTAAAAAGAATTTTCGTAAGGCTGAAAATAAAATTAATATATTAAAACTTGTGCAAGTATCTACGCGAACACACATAAATACCGCAAAGAACAGCATATACAAAAAAAAGTACAGTTTCAACATGGTTCCTTCTACAAAAAATACCTTCAGTTATGTACGTTTTTCTATATATACAAAAAAATACTAACGGTTAAAAAATTCTTAAAATGGAAAGAATATAAGTATTTACCTTGGTGTATATCTACCTATGTGCATGGGCATACAATAATAAATCGAAAAATTATAAAAAGGGAAAACACGCAAAAGTAAAAAATTTTTAATTAAGACTAAAAGCACAAAAAAAGGTTTAGCCTGTATACGTACATATACATACATGCACATGCATCCTATATACATACATAGGTACATACCTTCTGCATACTTACTCGTGTACGGTAAAAAGAGAAGAAAAAATTAACAAAGGGTTAATATTTGTGTTAAATAAATAAAACAAATAAATACCCACAGAATTACTTTGCAAGAGCAACTAATGAGAATATTAAGAAAAAAAGATTATAATGAAATAAGTAAGATTAACAAGTAAAAGTGCTATATTCGGCTGTGCCGAATCTTATATACCCTTCACTAACGTACGTCTGCTTTCTAACTTATAAAATAGTTTCAGTTAGCAAAAAATAAAAACAACTTCAGTTGCGTTTTTTGGTTACTTAAAAAAAATATTCCAAATTTCCCACCCTTGGAAAAGAAATTTTAATTTAAAAAATTTTTTTTAGCATAATGTGTAAAGCGGTTTTATTTAAGCAAAAGTATAAACTTTTAACCATTTTGGTAACGTTCATGTTATACACAATATTGCAGTATCCAACCCTGGAATCAAAATTTTTCTTTTTTTTTAAATTTTTAATACCACTTTTGTTTTGCCGAAATAAAAAACAATTTTAGCTTGGAAAAAAACGACATTAATTGATTTTTGGTTATGTATTGTATAAAAAAATTTTAAATTTCGGAACCCTGGATGGGAACCTTAAATTTTTAAATTTATTTTTAATCAATGCAAATCTTAATGATACCAAAAATGGTTTTATTTAAGAAAAACTTAAAATTTTTAAACATATTAGTTACCATATGTACCACAAAATACCGAATGTACAAAAAAAAAAAAATTATACTTACCACCCCTGGAGACGAAAACTAAATTATTTAAAATAATGTTTTACCAATGCAAGTCTTTATGATGTATAAAGCGGTTTCATATAAGAACAACTAAAATTTTTAACAATTTTTGACACTTTCATGTACTACAAAACAATGCAGTATCCAACACTGGAAACGAAATTTTGATTTTTTAAAATTTTTGATACTAAATTTTTTTTGCCAGAATAAAAAATTATTTTAACCAAGAAGAAACGACGTTAATTGATTATTAGTTATGTTATTGTATTAAAAAATTCAAATTTCCTAACCCTGGATGGGAACTTTAAATTTAAAAATATTTTGTCATCCATACAAATCTTCGTGTTACCAAAAACGGTTTTATTTAAGAAAAACTTAACATATTTATATATTTTAGTCATTATATGTACCACAAAATACCGAATGTGCCCAAAAAATATTTAAATATCCGATCCCTGGAGGCGAAAATTAAAACTTTTTAAAATTATTTTTTACCAATGCAAGTCTTCATGATGTATAAAGTGGTTTTATTTAAGAAAAACTACAAATTTGTAACCATTTCTTTCACTTTCTTGTACTACAATATATATCAGTTTTCGAGCCCTGGAATCGAAATTTGTTTTTTTTTTCAATTTTGATACCAATTCTGTTTTACCAGGACAAAAAATAATTTTAACCAGGATAAAACGACGTTAGTTGATTTTTAGTTATTTTAATGTACAAAAAATATTAAAATTTCCTAACCCTGGATAAGAATTTTTAAATTTTTTAATTTTTTTTTCTATCTATGCAAATCTTCCTGATGTACAAACGGTTTTATTTAAGAAAAACTTTAAATTTTTAAACATTTTAATTATTATATGTACCACAAAATACCGAATGTGTAAAAAAAAATATTCAATTTCCGATCCCTGGAATTGAAAATTTAATTTTTTTTAAATTATTTGCTACCAATGGAAGTCTTCATGATGTATAAAGTGGTTTTATTTAAGAAAAATTACAAATTTGTTACTACTTTCGTTACCTTCATGTACTACAAAATATTGCAGTACCGAACCCTGGAATCGAAATTTTGATTTTTTTTTACATTTTTAATACCAATTTCGTTTTGCAGAAATAAAAAGTAATTTTAACCAGGAAAAATGACGTTAGTTGATTTTTGGTTAGCTTATTGTATAAAAAAAAATTTGAATTTCCTAACCCTGGATGGGAACCTTAAATTTTTTAATTTTTCTTCATCGATGCAAATCTTCATTACACCAAAAACGGTTTTATTTAAGAAAAACTTTAGATTTCTAAACATTTTAGTTATTATATGTACCACAAAACACTGAATGTACCCAAAAAAAAAAAAAATTTTTAATTTCCCATCCCTGGAAAAAATATTTTTTTTTAAGTTTGAAATGGACAATTGAGGAGTCCCAAGGCATGAAATAGGTTTAATTTTAAAAATAATAATCGGTTTTTGGTGTTAATTTTGCGTCGAGTAATAGGTGTAAGCTTCCCAGCTCTGGAACCGTCCTTCATTTTCATTTCAATACCACTCTAAGTTAGCTCAGTTCCAATCGATCAGTCCAAGAATGAAGTCTCTAGCTCTTCTGGGGGCTTGGGAAAACCGATTTCACGTACAGACAGACGGACAGACGGACATCGCTCAATCGTCATCGCTATATATACTTTATGGGGTCGCATATTGATATCGAAGAAATTACACACGGAATGACAAACCTAAATATACCCTTTCACATTTTTGTGAAGGGTATAAAAATTACCAGTAAATTTCAAACAGTTTAGTGAAAATACAAAAAAAAAAATATATAACAAAAGCATATACAACAAATATTTAAAATCACTTACCAAACTTAAATTGTTGTAGAAACCAAACTTAAATTAAAGCAAAAAAAAATCATTATAATTGCTTCGAAAACTCTCTACGTAACAGAGCTAATTGAGGAAAAAGGAACATTGGAAGTAAATATGAGGGTAAACATGTCACAAGAAAAAAAAATCAAGGAATGTAGCATAATTTTCTAATACATAATCATATAAGAGACACCCAAGTATATATGTACATGTCAAGTTATATTTGGCCATATAGTCATAACCTCAAATAGAAGTCAATATATTAGGTACATAAAGTTTATACATATACACGAACATGCCTATGTTTATGTATGTACATAGTTAACTTCGGGTAATTACCTAAATAAGTTTACAGTCTTCTCTTATGCAAAAACAGCACAACAACAACACTAATATCAAGATGAAAAACACTTGTTTCACATACTTGTCATCTTCTGCAGAAAAGTGTGGTGAATTATATTAAAACAAAGAAAAAGAGAAAAACCATGATCTTGCTAAATAGGAAGCAATGAAAGAAGAGATTTTTATGAAGAGCACTTATGTATGTGCATAAGAAAACTTCATTTGGTGGTTTATGCACACAGCTGAGCAGGGAATAATAAAGGCACTAGGCTATAAAATATTTGTCTGCAAAACAAGGAAAAACTAAAAATAGTAAATAATGATTTATATATATATATATATATATATATATATATATACATATATATATATATATATATATATATATATATATATATATTTCCCCAATATGGTATACATAGATGCCTGAAAAGAATAAAATTGAATTTTAAATAATTGTTATCTTGATTATCTCGTGTTCACTCATCTGGATACCAAAAAAAAGTATAAAATTAAAATCATAAAGTTGAATTCGTATTGTTAAATTAATTATTGGTCGTGCTAGAAGTGTTACCAACTAACAAGATTCTGGTAACATACATATAGAATACAGTCCACAGTATGCTATATGATTAATATTAGAAAATTAATAGTAGGGTCTCATTGGATAGGTAAAAGGGCTATTTAATTTCAATATCAAATAAATTTAAACTATAATTTTAAATAAAACAATTAACACAGTACTTTAGATATTACCATAACCTACATACAAACTTATCCGTTATTATAAGATGGGAAATATTATTTAAAGTTCAAAGTGCATTTGCTACTCGGTTAAAGACTCAGTACCTTTTAATATCAAGACTAGCCGCGCTGTCCCACATATGTTCTAGGGTATTTCTGTCAAAGCTAGGTAACAGGTACCTAGTGCTATCCCATAGCCCCTTAATTCAAAATAATTTAAATACATAACTTGCAAGGCAAAAGAAAAGTAAATTACCGAACAATTCTTGGGACAGGTACAGTAGATAACAGGTATCTAGTAGTACACTTTAAAGGAGCCCATCTCAAAAAGTTATTTACCGCTGATTCCAGAACGAAGGGAACTCCATAATATATCATGCATAAATACATCGATACACTTGAAGCGCAAGTATTGGTTATCAACACTACGAGGAGTGTATATAGTGTCACAACTATAATACCATAACTCATTGCACATTATTAAGATAATAATTTCAATTATGAATCCTAAGTCGAACGAATCTATGTCAAAAAGGACATCAACGGATTCTGTTCAAGATTTTTTTACATTCGACTGCGAAAATCTACTCTATTTTTGTGACATTTTCGGTAGGGTTGAGGGAGAAGATCAAACTGAGTCGGTACTGGAAATTAAACTGAAAGATTTAGAAGCAAGGTATAAGAAGATGGAGGCTTCCTATCAGGTACTAATGTTATCTCAAGATGGCTCAATACACCCAGATTTTATGCATACCGCCAAGGGTGACTATGCTACTTATGTAGCCATCTAGTTCCACTGCCATCGCCAGATAAGGGAGTTACTGAAAGCGTGTCGCTTAGAAATTCCAAGTGCTCACGGGCTTCAATCAAAATCCCGCTATTCGCTTAAAATATTGAAGAAGAGAACGCACATAATTTCATAAAGCTACCACCGTGTGACACGGAGTTTTTTAAAGGCAGTTATGAGCAGTGATCCTCGTTTTGTGATATGTTCACGCCAGTGCACATTAATCACCCGAGACTTTCCCCAGTAACGAAATTGTATCACCTTTGTAACAAGACGAGAGTTGAAGCAGGGGATATAGTGAACAGATATTCTCTTTCCCACGAAAATTTTGACCTCGCATGGAACGCTTTAAGAACCTGTTTTGAGAACAAACGTGCTCTCGTTGACAATCAAATATAGATCCTATTTGATATACCAGCAGCTACTAGCGAGGGCAGTGAATCTATTAGAAGGATTCACTCCTCAGTTAATGATTCGCTAGCCACTTTGGGAACACTTGGTGTTGAAGTGTAAAGTTGGGATCCAATACTCATTCCATTAATATCCACAAAATTACCAGAAGTTACTTTAGCTCTGGGGGACCAATTTCTAACATCACCACGTGAGCTCCCAAAGTGGTCCCAATTGTCACAGTTTCTTATGAATAGATATGAAACTGTTGAAAGGGTCACAAGCATTAAGGGGTCAAAAGGCAGCTTGAGTTTTACTAAATCCTCCCATGTGCAAACATACTCAGCACAAGAAAGCATAAACTCATCGTGCAAACTATGCCAAACAGAACACACTCTTCGGACATGCCCAAAGTTCAGAGCATTTACGGTTCAGCAGAGAGTGGATTATGTTTTTAAGAATAAGCATTGCAACAACTGCTTAGGACTCTATCATCTCAAAGCGAATAGTAAAAGTAATACCTGTAAAAAAAGTATTGTAAAAAATCATATCACACACTCTTACACATGCCGAAGAAATCTCAATATCGCAGAGAATACTCATCAAGGTGAATTCTCTCATCAACCAGCTTTTTCCTGCACCGCTTAAGCAAGTATTGCCAGAATAGAAGCACAGGATGAACAACCCAGCACATCAGGGCACATCCAGGCCAACTGCTCAACAATTCATGAAAATATTCCTTTACACACTGCCCTAATGGAGATTGAATGCAGAGGTGAATATTTTACAGTAAAATCTTTAATTGAACCCGGTTCTCAACGGACGTTTTTATCTGAAATGTTAGGAATCGTCTTCAGCTTCCATACCGAAAGGCTCACTATGAAATCGCTGGTATTGGAGGTCAGAAACAGTCGGCAATGTGAGCTCATATTCTACGCCATAAAAGCCATAGTTTTACTAAAAGTTACTAGACGACTCCCAATTGTTCCTTTGAACTCTCCCGCGCAGAGGAACGTGCAGAATTAGATCTGGTGGATCCAACTTTTAACAAGTCTTCTCAAACAGATTTATATTAGGCAATGACTATGAGCGATTTATAAACTTGGAGGGTATAAAATGAAATGTTTGTGGTAAGACGTCGGCATATAATACTATTTTTGGCTTGGAACTTAGCGATTCCATAGAAACCGAGACGGTTCAGTCTTTTACAACTAAGGTAGTCGCTCCTGCAAATTCTGATATTGGTACAATTTTAAGAGTTTCGTAGTAAAATCTTTCTTGAATCATCTCGACTCATAGCGCTGGCCCAATATTCCAAAGAAGACTTTGATGAAAAATTCTGAATTGTAATCTCAATACAAGGCACTTCTTGGAGAATACTTATCTCTAGATCACATGGAAGTAACCAGCTCCTCAGAGGTCATCTCACAGGGTAAATATCACTGCTTTCATCTACCCCACCATGCAGTTGTGCGGCTAGAACACAGACTACTAAAGTGAGGATTACCTTCAACGCGTCATGGAAAACTAAATCTCAGTTTTCGCTTAACGATGTTCTTCATACAGGTCCAATACTCCAAAACGATTTAATGATGACGATACTCAATTGGAGAAAATATAAATTTGTGTTCAGTGGTGATATACAAAAAATGCATCGCCAAATTTTGGTGCACCCCGCTGATAGGCAATTCCAACGAATTTTATATCAACGCACACCAGACAGTCCGGTAAAAGATTTCCAGTTAAAGACCGTAACATTTGGGGTAATTTGTGCTCCTTTTTTGGCGAATCGTACGTTATTACAACTTGCTCTATTTTCCGAGAAATCGATTTTACGGTGAGAAACTTATGTAGACGACATATTATCTGGGGGCTATACCATAGAGGAAACCCTGAACGCTCAGAATCAACTCATAGAGGTACTAAAATCCGCAGGGCTTCCGCTAAAAAAGATAACCGCAAATGATCCGAAGCTCCTTAACCACTTACCAAAAGAGGATCTTTACAATTTAGATTTTCTCCGCTTCCATGAGACTAGTGCAACCAAAACTCTTGGTATAAAATGGAACGTACTCAGTGACTCATTCACTTACAATTTCTGCCCCAAAAGTCAGGTTTCAAATATAACTAAGCGCCAAGCTCTGTCAGAAATAGCAAAACTGTTTGCTGGATGGCTAGCTCCTATAGTCATCAGAGCAAAAATTTAGATGCAACAACTGTGTGGGCTGAAGAGGTTTCAGCATATTATTTTTGAAAACGGAAAATTTTGGTTCAAGATTTATTCCAAGTTGACACCATATCAATTTCCCGATGGCTACAATATAAGCCCAGAGAGGACATACAAATACACGGGTTCTCATACAAATACACGGTTCTCTTCTAAATCGGCATATTACGCAACAGTGCGCTTTTGGCAAAAGCGGACATACACAACTTTTGTTAATTTGCTAGTAGCCAAATGCAAGGTTGCGCTGATACAGACAGTATGCCTTCCGCGGTTAGAACTAAATGGAGCGCACTTACTAGCGAAGCTCGTACAATATGTATGCACTCCTCTGAGTTAAGATACCAAGGAAGTATATTTCTGGATCAATTCAACCATATAAAAGTCACCATCAACATGGGAAACGTATGTGACGAACAGGATATCTCATATCATACTCTGGCATCAAATGCAAAATGGTGAAACGTCAGTTCGCATGATAACCCTGCAGACCTAGGAACACGTGGCTGTAGCTCACAAGAACTGGCCAACAATACTCTTTGGTGGCATGGACTATCCTGACTGTCCAAGCCAGCGTCCGAGTGGCCGAGACGGAACCAACTCAAAATTAACCCAATGATTGCTACAATAAAATCTCTTTCCACGCAAGTGAAAGTCGACGACCCGCTGGATAAATTCTCTTCATATAGTAGAGCCCTTAAGGTGACATGTTATATATTTCAATTTTTTCATAAATCTATAAAGAATATAAGATCAAATTCATTTCATGGGGCCACGGACAATCTAACCCAGAGAGAAATGAATTTTGTTAAATCTCGACTTATTACATTATCGCAGAAGGTTTTCTACCGTGAGGAGTATCAATGTTTGAAAAATTCGAAACCAATCCCCAACAAAAGTTCGCTCAATGTTTTAAATCCATTTCTGGACTGCAGCTCAGTTTTAAGAGTAAATGGGAGATTGTATCAATCATCCCTCCCATATATCGAAAAATACCCAATAGTTTTGCCGGGCAGCTCTAGATTGTGTCATTTGTATCTTACCGAGTTACACACGATCTTACACCAAGCACAATGTAGCCATATGGTGCAAATAGAATTTGCATTGCCACCAGAAAGATGTAATTTATCTCTTCCATTTCATATCACAGGTATAGATTCCGCAGGGCCCTTTGACATAAAAATTTTGCTATTAAGAAAAGCTCCCACTGCTTAAGGATATTTATTTATTTATTTATTATTTACTTATATGTGAGTGTCTCAGCAGGAAAGCAATTCATTTAGAGCTCTGTTCTGATCTGACGTCAGTGGCATTCCAGGTCGCATTCGCTCGCTTCGTTAGGAGGCGGGGGCTGCTTCAAAAGGTAGTCACAGACAATGGTCGAAATTTTAGGCTCAAGCCGAGAGCTCGAACAGGAATTTACCAAATTCGTGAATACGGCCACTCAAAATATAGTCCAGAAATACATTACACACGGGTTTGAATGAAAATGTATTCCCCCGCATGCTCCCTACATGGGCGGTCTGTGGGAAGCGGCCGTTAAAAGTTTCAAATATCATCTCAAACGAGTTGCCAGAGCTTACAAGTTTACGTTTCAGGAATTCACTACCGTTTTGACCCGAATTGAAGGCGTGCTTATTTCTCGGCCGATAGCTGCAATATCAGAAGACCCATTCGAATTAACGGCATCAACTCCAGGGCACTTTCTGAGAGGCGCACCCTTGATGGCGTTTCCAGAGCGAAATTGCGCAAACATGTCCCTTATTAACCGATGGGAAAAACTTAAGGCGATACAGCATCAGTTTGCAATTCGATAGAAGGCACTTCATATACGGTATAAGTGGAAAAATTCAAACTGCCAATCTGGTGGTTGTGATGGACGACCTACAACCGCCTCAAGATTGGCATTTAGGCAGGATCGGGAAAACGTTCCCGGGTTCAGATAATAATACTCGCACGGTAGAAGTGCGTGTTTCTACCGGAACCATATTATTTACTACATATTGTAAAATTATGCTATATTCCTTTCCTAGCTGACGAAAGACCGCATTGAGATGTATTCTACTGTTTTACATAATAATCTTCCCAATACATATTACTTTAGCATATACTTCACACTAATCACTATACATACACTCGCACATTTCTTCTCTATGAACTCATAACCAAAACAACCACTAATTATTTATTTTCTCCCATTAGAAATAATCGTAGACTGGACCCCACTCGCCCAAGGACTGCCAGCAGTAATAATCTTGTTAGCCGCTGGAAGAAACCTCGTTTGGGTAACTTTAAATGTTCTTTGTTCAGCAGGTACCATGCCATACGACACTGCCCAAGATTCATAATGATAAGGCCTGAAAGGAGAGAGGATGTAGTGGAGAAGTATCGGTACTGTTTAAACTGCCTGGCAAAAAGTCACGACTTGCAGGCGTGCGACTCTGTAGACACCTGTAAGAAATGCTGCAGGCATTATCATACTATGTTGCACTCCTAGCCTAAGAAAAGACCATTGCAGAAGCGAAATACATCGCTGTGTACAGCATCAAAACCACTGGACAAGTCAAAATGATTAATATATAAGCTGAAGGAATTATAGAAAAGACGCCTGGTAGGGCTAAATTTGTGGGAAGGTTGGAAACGGTAGTCTCTACTTAAAATTTTTTACTTTTCAATTAGTCATCAACTCATAAAGTTCATTCCTTTGTACTCTAGAAACTTTAACTCATTTGAATTTAAAATTATACTTACCCTTAAAATAAATAAAAATTATAAGACTGCTCGAAAATCTTCACTATATTACTGAAACAGTGATCCCCAGGTGAGCATTCACAAAACTTGTCATTTATATCCCCTGAATAATGATTTCTACCTTTCTAAATCCCCTTAATTATAATCTACCGTTGTGAGCGATAACAATGTAATTCCTCTTTGAAGATTGGTCTCTCGGCAGTGTACACAAGAGGAATCTAAGTACCTTTGCCAACCTAAACGAGCAATTGCATTCAAATATGTTTTAGTACTTAATATATTCGTACATTTGCTGTTTTTTTCTTAAAAATAAAACATGTTTTTTTTGTTACTAGATTTTACTACTTAAATATACATAAAATAATAAAAGTGCTATATTCGACTGTACCCTTCAGCAACGTACGTTTGGTGTTACGTAAATTCTTAACAATTAATTTTGTTCTTTCTAAGTTATAAAATAGTTTTAGTTGACAAAACGAAATAAAAATTAATAAATAACAACGTCAGTTGCCTTTTTGGTTACTTTTATAAATAAAAACAAACAACTTTCTACCCATGGAAACAAAATTTTAATTTACCAATGCAAATCTTCGCGATTTATAAGGCGGTTTTATTTTATAAAAACTTAAAAAATTTCAACATTTTAGTTATTACATGTATTCAAAAATACTGACTAACTAATTTCCCATCCCTCGAACATTTTTTTTATTATTTTAATAGACAATTGAGGCTTCGCAAAGCATAATATAGGTTGAATTTACAAACAAACAAAAAAATTATTGGTTTTTGATATTAGTTTTGCGTCGTGAAATAGGCGTCAGCTTCCCAGCTCTCGAATCGTATTTCGAGTTTTTCGGAACTCCATACCATACCACTCTATATGCCATACCACTATATTTAAGTTCGCTCCTAATCCATCAGTCTGGGGGCTTGGGAAAACCAATTTCACTTACTGACAGACGAACATCGCTATTCATAACAATCCAGAATATATATACCTTATGGGATCCCGTATTAAAATTGAAAAAATTACACACGGAATGACAAACCCATATATGCCCTTTTACTATTTTGTGAAGGGTATAAAAACTTATATGCGGTTCGTATTATTACAAGCCGCAATGAACATCATACTTTTATATATTTGTCAAATATATTTCATTAGCCTTGTGTAGAGCTGTGCCGAACTTCATCAAACGCTCTCTAACGCTCGTTTTTGACAACAACCTCTAATCAAACCCATTTAAATTACATGGGCTTGATTAGAGGTTGTTGTCAAAAACGAGCGCTTTAATACGTATGATGAAGTTCGGCACAGCTCTAGCCTTGTGTAGTATAGAGTTTGATGAAGTTCGGCACAGCTCTATTGTGTAGTACCAAAGAATATACACTACGAGAAGACGCATGTCCAACAAAACATGAAATAAAATTTTAAAATCTGTATCGGTGCCGGAGATAAGGAAAAAAAAACGAAGAAAGAAGCAGAAACCAATGTGTTGGATCGTTTGCCATCGAACATGTTTAAGGTTGGTTTCATCAAATTTAACTTAAAGTACTAAAGGGAAATATAAGCAATAAACACATGCAAACTTGTTTGAAAATCTTTGTAAAAAATTCTACTTTCATTTCAAAACATTGTTAATGATTGAGCTACACTATTTATGTCCGTATGTAATTTTCTTTTGCCTTACAGGATGAATGCAAGTGAGAAAAAAAAATAATTTAATATATGGCAGGAAATGCTGTGTAAAGATGTGTAAAACGTTTACGATTTTATATTCGTTTTAGGGCAAATTTGGCGGGGAAAATGTCCAATTCCTGAAGAATATTACACAAATATCTTTATATATGCGACTTAATTTTGAAAGCACATTCATTTGGATAAAAAACTAAAGGCGGAAGCATTTACAGCAGTAGATTTAGATGAAATCCAGGAAAGGAAGATACTGAATACCAGAATTTGCCAAAAAACACACACTGTGAAAATGTAATGGACCCCTGCTTTTCAAATTGCGAAAAACAAACAAAACTGTTATATCTATATAAGAAAAAACATATACATATATATATATATATATATATATATATATATATTTATATATATATATTATATATATATTATATATATATATATATATATATATATATATATATTATATATATATATATATATATATATATATATAAAATATATATATATATATATATATATATATATATATATATGTATATATATATATATATATATATATATATATATATATATGTATAAATTTATATATATATATATATATATATATATATATATTAATA
Source organism: Linnaemya vulpina (assembly GCA_963675445.1). Classification (NCBI taxonomy): domain Eukaryota; kingdom Metazoa; phylum Arthropoda; class Insecta; order Diptera; family Tachinidae; genus Linnaemya; species Linnaemya vulpina. The sequence continues at coordinate 63,531,267 of OY776276.1, read as the reverse complement.
TATATATATACTTATATGTATATACATATGTATATATAAATTAAAAATTTATATAAAAAATGCTTATATTATATAGAGCGTTTAAGATAGAGCTGTGCTGAACTACATCAAACGCTCGTTTTTGATAACAAAACTTATATGCGGTTCGTATTATTACAAGCCGCAATGAACATCATACTTTTATATATTTGTCAAATATATTTCATTAGCCTTGTGTAGAGCTGTGCCGAACTTCATCAAACGCTCTCTAACGCTCGTTTTTGACAACAACCTCTAATCAAACCCATTTAAATTACATGGGCTTGATTAGAGGTTGTTGTCAAAAACGAGCGCTTTAATACGTATGATGAAGTTCGGCACAGCTCTAGCCTTGTGTAGTATAGAGTTTGATGAAGTTCGGCACAGCTCTATTGTGTAGTACCAAAGAATATACACTATGAGAAGACGCATGTCCAACAAAACATGAAATAAAATTTTAAAATCTGTATCGGTGCCGGAGATAAGGGAAAAAACGAAGAAAGAAGCAGAAACCAATGTGTTGGATCGTTTGCCATCGAACATGTTTAAGGTTGGTTTCATCAAATTTAACTTAAAGTACTAAAGGGAAATATAAGCAATAAACACATGCAAACTTGTTTGAAAATCTTTGCAAAAAATTCTACTTTCATTTCAAAACATTGTTAATGATTGAGCTACACTATTTATGTCCGTATGTAATTTTCTTTTGCCTTACAGGATGAATGCAAGTGAGAAAAAAAAATAATTTAATATATGGCAGGAAATGCTGTGTAAAGATGTGTAAAACGTTTACGATTTTATATTCGTTTTAGGGCAAATTTGGCGGGGAAAATGTCCAATTCCTGAAGAATATTACACAAATATCTTTATATATGCGACTTAATTTTGAAAGCACATTCATTTGGATAAAAAACTAAAGGCGGAAGCATTTACAGCTATAGATTTAGATGAAATCCAGGAAAGGAAGATACTGAATACCAGAATTTGCCAAAAAACACACACTGTGAAAATGTAATGGACCCCTGCTTTTCAAATTGCGAAAAACAAACAAAACTGTTATATCTATATAAGAAAAAACATATACATATATATATATATATATATATATATATATATATTATATATATATTATATATATATATATATATATATATATATATATTATATATATATATATATATATATATATATAAAATATATATATATATACATATATATATATATATATATATATATATATATATATGTATATATATATATATATATATATATATATATATATGTATATATATGTATAAATTTATATATATATATATATATATATATATATATATTTATATATATATATATACTTATATGTATATACATATGTATATATAAATTAAAAATTTATATAAAAAATGCTTATATTATATAGAGCGTTTAAGATAGAGCTGTGCTGAACTACATCAAACGCTCGTTTTTGATAACAACCCCTAATCAAACCCGAGTAATTTAAATGTGTATGATTAGGAGTTGTTGTCAAATAAAAATCGAATAAAACAAAAATTGGTTAGTTTGCCTAGAGCATTAACCAATGAAACTTGTAAGGTGGAATGTGTTATTATTTTTTGCAGAATATTATTTAAAATATAATTGAGTTTGTATTAGATATACGTTTTTAAGGAATTTAATGAAAATCATTGTAAAATAATCATATGCAATAAGCCTTTCTATAAATTATATTACGTTATTGTGCACTAAAGCTAAAACATTTATATTTTCTGTAAAATATAATATAATAAAGGATACATTTATTTTGGTAAAATCAAGAGAGTTGGAGATTTTGATAAATAAATTTAAACCATTTCAAAAATGTTTATATAGAAAAAAAATTTGTTTATTATTTATTAGTAATATTTTGTTTATTTTATTATTTTTTATTAATTCATTTATTTATAATTTTTTTTTTTTGTGATATATCTTTTTTATTAATTTTTTATAGATTTGCTTTTGTATTTTTATTTATTTGATAAAATCTGCACTTTTCTTTGCTTAGAGCTACCTTTTTCTATAGCACAAGAGCAGTGCTTTGGAAGAAGGACCAATAATAAAAAGTCCAATACTTGGTTGGAACTATCATCACTGAACCATTCTGGGTTTGAGCGTTTGCACAAGGCAATAATAACTAATTGGGGCAAGTAAAAATTTAACTTATTTCTTAGAAAATTGTATGGGGATTTAGACTTGAAATATATTGTGAGCTTAATACTTTACGTCTACAGAATATTCTCTTGGTCGAGAAGTATCCACATGCTTATAAAATGTTTTTCTTTTCATGCTAATATTTTGGTAAGCATTAATAGATTCTTTAATAGAATTTTCTAACCTTCTTCTGACAGTTCTAGTTTCCACACTGAAACATAGCACACAGAAAAATAACAGAAATCACGCCATCTACAACACCACGTCAACTACATGGATGATCGTCATACATAAAATGAACAAATTCATAATAACTATAAACAGAGTATCAATTTTCAATTTCGCCAAGTTCAGAACAATTGAATTATTCCATACATTCTAAAATATGAAAAAATTAAATAAAAAACTATTGAATTGCTGAACAAAAATCTTAAGTAAACACATCAAGATTTTAACAAGCAAAAAATAAAAGAAGAAACGTGCCACAAGTCTTGGCGACCACCATATGAATATACAATGAAAACTACTGAATTGCTAAGTAAACTACTACTAATCCTAAGTAAACAAAGCAAAATTTTAAGAAGCAAAAATTAAAAGAAGAAATCTAACTAAAGCAGGAAAAAACGAGCCACATGCATTAGGGCCAACCATATATAACTACAATACTTTTGAAATAGTGTATTTCCTAAAAATGTTTTAAATGTTATTATTCACAAGGCGTATACAGCAAAAATGGACAGAAAGACAGAAATTCTCAAGCTCATATATTTACGGGCAAAAGTTCTCAAGATCACATATGGACGGACAGAAATTCCCAAGCCTATCCCAACATTATAATATAAAAAAACTACAATAATGTGCAATCCGTCATTAAACACACACACACACATCAAAGCATACTGACAAACCAATTAAAAAAATTCTGACAATAAAGTTATAAATTTAATTGCTGAAATTGAGTTTTTGATGAACTTTGAGAATTTAAATTGTTCTGGCACATACAGTATACAACCACTAGAATAGCAGATAAGAACTCTATATTGTACTACTGAAAATTTTACAAATATCATCAACAGCTTACAACCGCCAATACAATGGAAATAATTCACAAATCTTTCAACGATTATGCAGTTTCACAAAAATGCGATTGCGGCGAATGGTTAAAACATATTATTTATTGTTTTAATATAACAACCCCAACAGTACATAATTACTGTACATACGCGTTGGAATTTTTAAAAATACCTCATGAATTGAAAATATTTCATAATAGTATAGCACCGCTATATGATATAAATGATTATGCTGAGGATTTGAAGTAGCTTATAAGAGGCCCCAGCAACTAAAAATTAAATGAGGCAACATTTTCATTTCAATAAGGAAACAAGAGAATGTAATATTAGTTTTACTAAGCAATGAAATAGGAACTCAAGTTGGATACCCAGTTTGAAGAACCATATAAGGTTATGAAAATATGTATGAGAAATAATGTTACTATAGCAGTTAACCCTTTCGCTCCTATGTATCCATATGGATACACTCATCTTTGAGAGCGTCTTACGACTTCCACTTGATAATACTAGTTGATATTTTAACGGACTATGATTTTTTGAAGTCTTGGCTATTATCAGAATTAATTTCCTTATGTATACTTTTTTAATGTATTAAAAATATGACAATTAAAAAAAGGTTTTTCGTTTTTTTTTTGTATCCAAAAATCATATTTTTGGTTTCTAAATTACACACACTTCCGGATAAATTAAAATAAAACAATTAAATCCCAGATCAAGATAAACATTCGTTGTAATTACTTCAATTATTATCCATATGAATACAAACTTGAGTTGTGTATATAAAGAGTGAAGATATAACAAACTTAATCATGTTACTGTTGATGCTGTTGTAATGCAGACATATGTTTTAGTTCTGGTAAGTTAGAAGTCAATAACGTAAGAATAACAAGAAAAATGAAAGATTATGAAATTGAAAAAATTCTAACGAAATTTCTAGATTCAGATATTTCCGATAAATTAAAATATATAAAAAAAAGGAAGAATAATTAAAATAAGAAATTAAGTAAAAACAAGGCCGAATAAAATACAAAAATTAAAAAGCACGTACATAGTTTATTATATATACTTAAGCAATAGAATTATAAATAAATGTGAAACAACCGGTTGAATTTGATGAAACTAACATTACATAATATAATTTGAAGTTATAATACATAGTAGGTATAGGGACCGCCAAAAAAAACTACCGCGTAATTTAGCAATCATTATAACCAACAGTGTGTGGAAAATTTACAGTTTCCAACACAATAAATACCAACGAAAACATTTTTTTTTGTCTACAATACTGCAACGAACACAGCGTCAAATTACACAAAATCTCTTTGTAAGGTTCCTTAACACCTAGTATTTGTGTGCGCGGGTGTTGTAGAAGTCACTTGTATATATACATTGTATGTAAAACAGTTGGCTATGTTTTGCTTATAAATAGTTAATGGCTATAATATACGTACTATGTATGGCTTCTCGGAGATTTCGAGAACTTTTGCGACGTGCACCGTGTAATTTCTCTGGGATATTAAAACACGCTTGAAACAATGATTGAAACCTTTGTTGGCTTTCCACATCTAGTTAGTAATATTAAGAAACCGCTCAATCTATGTATTAAAAATCTTCCAAAATTTAAGATTGCCCGGCTATTGTCAGAATTAAGATAAAATTAGAGTTTGAGTGAAGCTAGTTAAGGAACACTACAACCTCAAGGTTGTTAAAACAAAGATACAAACATAATTTAAGCTAAAGCAAGATCAAGCATGTTAAACTAAAACAAAGATACAAAACATACTTTAAGACACAAACATTAGCTGTAACTAAAACAAAGATTATTTGTAATAAATCAAACATGTCAAACTTACTAAAGATTATTTGTAACAAAACAAAATCAAGCATGTGAAAGGTTATTTGTAATAACTTGCTAAATTGTAATCGAAATAAAGATACAAACACTTTAGGACAAAGACATTCATTTCAGGGAAATGTAAAATGTAAACATATTCTAGAGATAAGAAAATATCAAACACATTTTTTAGTAAACACAATTTACAAACAAACAACCCAAGAAAAGGGCATGTTAATAAACATAAGATAAAGAATGTACATTTTCATAACTAACCCTAGTTTAAGCAAACAGGCACTAAAATTCAACATTATATAAAAAGATTATTTTTTGACATGAAGCCAGTCTAAATTTAATACGAGTCTGAATCGAACATCAGTATTAAGTGTAAACATAAGTGTAGTTTAGATTCATTTTTTAAAGGAATAAATAAAGAAAGCGTATAGCCGCTTAATAAATTAATTTTTTTTAAATCTTAAAAGAGAAATCTTTAACTGGCGATCCTGCCAGGAGGATAATATATTCTTATCCTTCTAACGAGCAGACCAAAGCATCCTTGTCGCAGCAAGGAAGAATCCTTCATAAGAAAAGGATCATTAAAAAAAAATATATATATAAAACTTTTCCAAATAAGTAAAATTATTATTTAAAAAAAAAAAAAAAAAGTTTTTTTTTTTATGAAAAGAATTAAAAAATGTAACATCTTTGACGAACAAAGAAATCTAGTTACTGAGGAAGAAATGACACAAGCCGACCTAGGTACAATGATCCAACAAATGGCTAGTTTGCAGATCATGCTACAAAATATTCAGGAAGAGAATAGAACGCTGAAAGAAAGACTCGATCAAATACCAATCAACCCAGGCGTAGCACGCACCATAGAACACGATGACGAGCATCGAAAATTACGATTATCATACTCCAGCAATGAACAGAGGAATTATGTACAGCCAATACAAAGACCCAATAACAACCATCATCATCATCACAGACGTCCATCGTATATCCAACAACAAAGAGAAGTGCCTACCCAACATCAGTATCAACCACGTCCAGAACCAATGGACACATCATCAGGTAACACCAATCAACATCGCAGAACGAATTTTCATAATCAACAACATCATCCTTGGAAGAGACACCGAGAACCCAGCACACAATTTCACCAATCTAAATTTCTGAGAAGCAATAACCTTGCAGCGAAAGATGATAACCAAAGTATTATTGTAGAAACAGGTACCATAAATAAAATAGTTACTAAGTCTTTAAACTAAAAAATGGGTTGCCCTTTATTATAATGAATGATGGAGAAAAACATTTTGAAGTGTTAATAGATACAGGCGCAACCCACAATTATATAAAAAAATCTTTAAAGTTTAACCATTCAGAAAAAATTAAGCTTTTACAAATTATAAGTATGCATGGTAAATCAATAGTCAATACCAAACAAACTATTAAATTTATGGGAAAAGACATAGATTTCGTCGAAATAGATTCGATAGATAATTTTGACTTAATATTAGGATGGGACGGAATAAGAAATCTAGGCGCAATAATAAACAGTAACGAAATAAGATTTGAATTGCAGGAAAGAAAGGATAATGCATACATAAATTTCACCATAGGAAGTGAAGAATATAGAAAAGAGATTGAAGAATTAATGATAGGTAATAATAAAATAGGTCCCCTACCTTTTACTACAACTATTGAGGCAAGCATTAAAACAACTACAGATGACCCAATTTGGACCAAACAGTACCCGGGCAATATGAATGACGTAGAATTCGTCAATAAAGTAATACAAAAATTACTAGAAGATGGTATTATTCAAAAAAGCTTTATTCCTTATAATTCACCTATGTTAACAGTTCACAAAAAAGGAACTGATGAGAATGGTAAACCGAAACGTAGGATGGTGATAGACTTCAGAAAACTAAACGAACATACAGTTACTGACAGATATATAATTCCAGATATAAACATAACTTTACAGAATCTAGGAAAAGCTAGATACTTTACCACACTCGACTTGGAATCAGGATTCCACCAAATTAGGATAACGGAAAAGGATAGAGAGAAGACTGCTTTCTGTGTAAATGGCGGAAAATATGAGTTTTTACGTATGCCTTTCGGCTTAAAGAATGCTCCTTCCATTTTCCAAAGATGTGTGGATGATATTTTACGAGAATTTATAGGAAAATTTGCTTACGTATACATAGACGACGTAATTATATATTCTTCCTCGCCAGAGGAACACATACAGCATATCCATACTATTTTTAATGCCCTAAATAAGGCGAACTTAAAAGTGTCCAATGAGAAATCAAAATTCTTCATGGAAGAAGTAGAATATCTCGGACATATTGTAAAATATAATAAAATAACCACTGACCCGGAAAAAATAAAGGCAATAGAAAATTTTCCAATACCGAAAACATTAAAAGACCTCAGAGGTTTTTTGGGACTTACTGGCTACTATAGGAGATTTATAAAAGATTATGCTCAAATTTCAAAACCCTTAACTTTGCACCTAAAAGGAGAAAATGCTCACATTGGTAAAAATAAAAGTAAAAATACAGAGGTTAAACTGGAACAACCAGCCATAGAAGCTGTAAACAAATTAAAAAATAGTCTAAAAGAGCAAGTGGAATTATACCAACCCAACTTTAATAAACCATTTGAACTTACAACAGATGCTTCCAACATAGCTATTGGGGCTGTTCTAAGTCAAAAAAGGAACCCAATTTATTTTTTATCTCGTACACTGAGCACCACCGAACAAAATTATAGTACTAACGAAAAAGAATTACTGGCTATAATTTGGGCCTTAAAGAAATTACGTAACTACATATACGGCATAGCTGACTTGACCATCTTTACTGACCATCAGTCATTGACATACGCAATCTCAGACAAAAATCCTAACCCCAAGCTAAAACGATGGAAAGCCATCATCGAAGACTATGGTGCTAAATTAACCTATAAACCTGGTACACAAAATGTTGTGGCGGACGCATTATCACGACAAGCTATAAATACATCATCAGTAGGCACAGTTCATTCAAGTGATAGCTCAAGTGAACAAATAATAAAAACTGTATCACAACCATTTAATGCGTATGGAATACAAATTGAACTCATACCAAATGAAGTATCTAATGAAATACATACACAAATAATATTTCAGAGTAAATTACGTCATATTATTAGATTTACTAACGAAAAAAATTTAATTACCGAACTAAAAAAGTGTATTCAACCCCAAAAAATCACCGCCATGTATGCTACAGCTGAAGATTTATTTAAATACGGTAGAATCATAAAGAATACATTCAATACTACCAAACTCGTACACACACCAATAAGATTAAGAGACATAACGAAAAGAGAGGAACAAATTCGATTAGTACAAGAAACACACGAGAGAGCACATAGAGGCTATAAAAATAATATACACGAACTATTAGAACAATATTACTGGCCGGACATGAGAAAACACTGTAAGGCATTTAATAAGAAATGCACTGCATGCTTGTATGGTAAATACGAACGCAACCCAACAAAAGAACCATTACAACACTCGGATATTCCCGAACATCCAGGGGAATACATACATATAGACATTTATTTCAACGAGCATAAACAGTATCTTGTAGGTATAGATAAATTCTCTAAATACATAGTTATCAGAGACATCGACTCAAAGGCTGATATGGACAGAAAACTAGAAGAAATTCTCATTAATAATTTTCCAAACTGCAAACGATTAATGACAGATAATGAAAAATGTTTGAATACGATCATGGTGAACCAAATGTGTATAAAACATAACATTATAAAGATACAAACCCCAGTACACAGGTCTAAAGCAAACGGACAAGTCGAACGAGCACACAATTCAATATCGGAACTATCTCGAATTTTTAAGATACATAAAGAACCATCAGCAACGGAGGAGTTATTCCTAGCGGTAAAAGAAATAAACAACTCTACACATTCAGTTACAGGATATAAACCCAAAGATATTCATTTTAATTTAATAAAATTCTCTAAGGAGGATATACAAAATAAATTAAGAAATGCTTCGCAGAAGACACTACAAAGGTTAAATCAAGGATCAAAGCATAGGACATTTCAACAAGGAGATCAAGTGTTGGTAGCTAGAACTAACATCAGAAGTAAGAGCGATAGCAGATACAAAAAACACACAGTTCAGGAAGATTGTGAGGACACTATCTTAACTCAAGGAGGGCAGATCATACATAAAAATATTATAAAAAATTATGTACTTACCAAAAATGAGGATAACATTCCTAACATCACTAATCATGGTCATCACAACCGCAACAATAATTCAAGCAGACGTTAAACTACAAAATCTAACAGGAAAAAATGAGTATTGACAAGAGGTGACGACGCATTGTTATTCGACAATTATTCTTATTTATTTCATGTAAGCAACTTAACAAAAATATTTTGCCGTACAGGCAAGTGCTTAGTGGTAATTACAAGCCTAATGTAGAAGAACAAATTTGGATTGAAAAAATTGAAATTCTTACGAAACAGCTAACAGAGCATAACATTCAGAGAAGAGGAATAAATTTTTTAGGTTCCGCCTTGAAATTTATTACGGGTATCCCGGATCACGATGATGTTATAAAAATAGAGAAAGCCATTAACACACTAATTGAAAATAATACAAAACAAAAATTAATAAACTCTAGATTCGAAAAAATTCTTAATACAATCAATCGGAAAAATATAAAAAACCATATAATCTTAGAACAAGTGCATGACCAACTTTTATTAATAACACGAACTATTAATGCAGCAAAAAACAATGAATTCTTATCGGAAGCTTTGGACATGGAGGATTTGAGGGAAGTGATTACGCATGAATTAACAAGAACCCCAATAATTAACATAATGGAATACGCAGACATACACATCGCTAGAACTTATGAACTCATAATCACCATATACAAATACCCGGTACTAACTAACCAATGTGACTATTTTAAGGTAACTCCAATTAGTTTTAGACACGGAAAAATTGTTACTGACCAGGAAATAGCAAGATGCGGGAAGGACTATGTTAGGATCACAAAGTGTAAAAATAATTTGGGAAAATATATTTGCAAACGAAACAATAACACGGACGACAACTGTATCATACCATTACTAGAAAATCAGAGGGCTAAATGTTCAATTATTCAAGAGTACAATCAACCGCTATTACAAATTGACGAAGGATTTATATTATTAGACAGAACTCACACTGAAAATAACCATACGACAACAGAAATAACATTAGTAGAATTCACGGACGAAGTACATATAGATAACATAACTTATAAAAACATACATGCCGGATTGCTAGAAGCAATACACACTAAACATAGTGAAAGTTTTGAGATAATGAAAATTTTATATACAGACACAGAATATGCATTTAATAACTTAGATTCATTAAAGAAATTTTATATACCTGTAGAAAATCGCCCCTTTAGGTCATTTATTTTCTTAATAATAATTACAACTGGAATTATTAGTTGTCTATACACAGCTATAAAAATATCCAAATATTGTATAATATACAGACAACGCAAAGCAGACGAAAATTTTAAAGTCCTTTATAGAAATGAGCTAGTAAAGCTACAGGCTAATACAGTTTAAATCGGGACGATTTAATTTAGGAAGGGGAGAGTTAAGGAACACTACAACCTCAAGGTTGTTAAAACAAAGATACAAACATAATTTAAGCTAAAGCAAGATCAAGCATGTTAAACTAAAACAAAGATACAAAACATACTTTAAGACACAAACATTAGCTGTAACTAAAACAAAGATTATTTGTAATAAATCAAACATGTCAAACTTACTAAAGATTATTTGTAACAAAACAAAATCAAGCATGTGAAAGGTTATTTGTAATAACTTGCTAAATTGTAATCGAAATAAAGATACAAACACTTTAGGACAAAGACATTCATTTCAGGGAAATGTAAAATGTAAACATATTCTAGAGATAAGAAAATATCAAACACATTTTTTAGTAAACACAATTTACAAACAAACAACCCAAGAAAAGGGCATGTTAATAAACATAAGATAAAGAATGTACATTTTCATAACTAACCCTAGTTTAAGCAAACAGGCACTAAAATTCAACATTATATAAAAAGATTATTTTTTGACATGAAGCCAGTCTAAATTTAATACGAGTCTGAATCGAACATCAGTATTAAGTGTAAACATAAGTGTAGTTTAGATTCATTTTTTAAAGGAATAAATAAAGAAAGCGCATAGCCGCTTAATAAATTAATTTTTTTTTAATCTTAAAAGAGAAATCTTTAACTAGCTCTGAAAGTCACTAATTTGAGTCGTCTAGAACTTCTCATAAGTAGTGTATAAGTAGAATATTAAGTTACAATAACAATTTATAGTATTATGACATATGAAGAAACATTTTATATAACTGTTAATAAATTAACTATTTGACATACTGTCATTGTACTACTATAGTATGAAATTTATTTGTTGGGTGGTTAAGCAATGTCTATATGCATTTCATTGACGCTTTTTACCAAATCGTTAGTAGACTTCAACCACAGTTGAAAGTTCTTTGTTATGTTTTGGTTTGTATAAATTTCATAGTAGGCTCTTATTATAATGTGATTTTTTGAAATCATTTGTGAATTTTTATATTTAATTTATTAACATAATTCTCAGATGGTTTATAAAAGTCTTTTAATATGTTGAGAAGTTTGAAACTTTTCAAAACTGTGGTTGAAGTCTGACGATTTGGTAAAAAGCGTCAATGAAATGCATATAGACATTGCTTAACCACCCAACAAATAAATTTCATATTATACTTTTTATATAACACAAAATTTGTTAGTTTTGTTTGGTAATGAGATTTTGTAAAATCATTTGCAAATTTTTAGATGTTTTATAAAAGGTTATGCATAAGATGAGATTTGGTAAAAAGCGCCAATGAAATGCATATAGACATTGCTTAACCACCCAACAAATAAATTTCATATTATACTTTTTATATAACACAAAATTTGTTAGTTTTGTTTGGTAATGAGATTTTGTAAAATCATTTGCAAATTTTTAGATGTTTTATAAAAGGTTATGCATAAGATGAGAGGTTTGAAACTTTTCATAAGTGTGGTTGAAGCACCAATAGAGTTCATATAGACATTGCCTAACCACCCAACAAATAAAGTTCATATATTATATATAGAGTGAAGAATATAATAAAGCCAAAGAGTAATAAAATATTTATTACCAGTTAATACAAAAATCTTGACCCGAAAATATTTCAGATACAAGTTTTAATTAATTCAAAGAAATAAGCATGGCTTTTTACTTGAAAATCTAATAAAAATTTTATTAAACGACAATGTAGATTCTATAAAAAAATATGCTGGTTGGATTAATGGTGATTTAGTAATTAATTGCAAAAAGTAAAACTGTAGCAAAAAACTCTCTCTCGTGCAACTCATTGATAACGTTGCTTTAATTTTTTTATCAGTTTACGTTTTAAGATATGCAAATCATTTGAAAAATAATTTTAATTCACAAAGTTAGCATCATCAGTACATCCAAATATAAATTTTAGTTTTCTGCATTTAGTCCATATTATTTCGAAATCTAACATTCGTTTGATTGAGCTGTGAGAACCTTCATTTTCTTGATTCTGATAATCCCTTTCAGGAGGTAAAAGGTTAGAATATGTTTGGGAAGAAGAAGTAATCTGAACTATGGTAACTTTTTACTATATCTAAGCGGTAGTGTTAAGTATTGATTTTCGCAAGAAACACAAAAAATGTTGAATGAATGCAGTTTGTTAGGGGGTAAAAATCTTTTTACAAATTTTCAATAAGATGTGCGATGTAATGATTAAACGCCCAATTAGCGAGACTCGACGCTGCGCAAACGCGTCAGCTGATCCAATCTGTTACATGGAAAATTGCGAAAAGGCTTAATTGAGCGCTGAAAAACGCAACGCAGCGCAGCCAACCTACAGAAAATAGAGTTTTACGTAGAAACTAGAGCTGTACAAAACAGCTCTTTTGAGTGAGCGCTATTTTTAGCTCCGCTCACTTTACAGAATTAATTCATTCAGTTCATTCAGTTGTTTCAGTTCAATGAGTAGCTCAGCTGTTTCAGTACTTCAGTTTATTAAGTAACTCAGTTGTTTCACTAGCTCAGTTCATTCAATAGCCCATTTCAGAAGCTGGCAACTCTATAAATAAAGAGCACTACATCCCTGTATGCATTAGCACATGTGTGTGAATTAATTCATTTTTTTCGTATGGATTTTGATATACAAACTGAAACATAACTGAAAAGAGCTACTGAAAGAGACAGATCTAATGAATCAACTGAAACAACTGAGCTAAAAACGCTCAATTGAATGAATGATTCACCTCGCTCAATTGACAGAATGATTCGATTGAATTAATTCAGTCAGGAGCCGTACAGTTCTAGTAGAAATACGAAAGAGTGATGGCATGTATGTATGTTGAATGAAAGTGCGGGACAAAAGCTTTTTTTTGTACTTCTTGTTTGGTTTGATATTTGAACATATAGTTGATACATTTGTAGATATAAATAGCATATTTAATAAAATAATTTGCTATATAACTTAATTTACTTTATAAAATCACAAAAGACTGTTAATATTTTCTGTACAATAGTAGGTTAATGTTATACATACGTATGTATATGCAGCTATATGAACGCATGGGCATAATTTCATTTGGCACCAAATTACTACATATGTAATTTATATATGTACATGCAGGTAAATGTGTGGATAATGTTAAGCGACCATTACGATGCTATTGAGACAATCCGATAATAATAAACACAATCTTGCACTAATGCATGTCAGAAAAATTCGAAACCATATTCATGACTGAGGGCGAAGTCAATCTCGGGATCCAAGGCATCGTTGTCTTGTGTTCACTACATCAGCCAGCAGCACCCTTATAAAATATATGTATTAGTAAAATTTTAATATAGATATACATATAATGAAGATGTTACATCGATCACAAGTTTAAAATAAAGTACTGTACTATTTATACCATTTCGTACGTTTTCTGTACAAGCGCAAAAAGGAAATTGCCATCACTGTTTCAAGCAGATGTTTTGATTTTTTGTTTTTAAATGATAAACACCACAAGCTAAACAGTATTCTGTGACATTTTGCACAAACGTAAAAAGTTTGAGTGTATTATTATAATCATATGGACAACAAGAAGTAAAACGAAACAGCTTCATAGAAATACACTCAGCACCATCTAGTGTGCAATAGTAGCTACCACTTTTCAATAATTGTCGTTCATTATGTTATCGTAGGCAAATAAAAACAAATAAATAAAATGAATACAAAAATATTTTATTTAAATATTTTTTAAAAAAATTTTGTTTGCACTTTTAATAAGAAATTTACTAAGCCAAAGCAAAATAAGGAAAACAACAAACTAAACTTGTCAAACTAAAAGTCTCCTTTGTATTTGAGATTGCCATTCATACGGACAACATGTACAGATAAACTCAACATGTGGCAGCCTTGTCTACTTAGTACCTGAAAACATATCACTGTTTTAACTTTTTACAGCTTTTTAAATCAAACGATTATTATTAATTTTTTAGACTTGCTTGAAGTAACAAGTGCATAAATAAAATACTATATAATAATATAATAATAGATATATTTATTTTATAGAAACAGCTGCATATAAATACCATTTAGTGTGTAATAGTAGCTACTACCTTTCACTAACTTATAATTGTGCAAGCCCTGTACAGTTCGAAAACCATTACTGTAAACTAACCACATGCATTAGATGTCAGTAAACAGCAGATTAGTAGCTTGTCGACCGCAACATACACCATATAATAA
>OY776276.1:63503733-63511233 GCA_963675445.1 Linnaemya vulpina | reverse complement strand
TATATTAACCCTAGTAGAATAACGATGGCGAATTTAACAAATAGAGAAATTTTTCGAAACATATCAAGTTAAAACGATAAGGATGTAAGTATGATATTTATTTCAAAAAAGTTGAAGATGGACATCAAAAGAGTTCAGAAGAGTATCAATTGTAAAATAAAACCCTCAACTCTAGAATCTTACTAAATTTCAACGTCTTTATCGAAATGATACCTTGAATTCTTAAAACAGCACTATCAGCAGTCCTCAGATATTCCATGAGTTTAATATGTAATCTCTGTAGATCAATATATGAGAATAATTAGAGAATATATAAAACAAATAATTTTTTTTTGGTTGCCATATTGATTACGCCATTTTGAACTTCCCAAATCTTAACAGTTTCATTCTTTTTAAAAAGAAATTCAAAATAACTATTTTGGAAAAAATTTTGTTGCCATTTTGTATTCGCCATTTTGAATTTCTTTTTAGGCACTTAAAACTTTAAATTTAATAGGCATCAAACTCACTAATGCAGTAATCTATTTATGGCCAAAAAAACCTGACTTCTACATGATAGTGCAGTGATCTCAGATGTATTTGTGTGTTTAAATTAGGAGATTTACTCTGTTGTTGTTATTACAATAATATGTGTCGAAAAATCTATCTGTCTGTCCTTATGTGAATGTTAATTTCTATCCGACAATACGTGTGCTGGGTTTGTGGTGTAGTATTTAAGATGCATTTATGTATATATGTGACGGTATGAGCTTAGGGCTGTCCATATGCGGCCATGGCTATATATGTCCATCCATGAAAGCGTTGGAATATCTTTACGTTCATATGTGTGCGAAATGTATTATGGAGATGATGTAGTAAGCAAGATAAGTTTGTATGTGTGAGTGTTTGAACCTCCATCAGTCGATAAATTGCCTTGGGAATATATGTCTAGTGTCTGTGCAGTCAGCGCACAGTAAACTGCCTAGTGGAAAAAAAAAATTTCTAAGTTATTAATGAAATACACAGCTGAGACTCCCAAGATTCCAGAGGTGTTTTGATTTTTTAAGTGCGTTACACATTTGAAAAGCCACATGGCCTTAAAGTCGAATTATTTTGATAATTTTTTGACAACTTTTAAGTAACAAAAAATGGGGTTGGAAAAACAAATATAAAAAATTCATATTTTAATAAAAATGCATGAAATTATATTTATTTTATTCAGAAATGTACACAATGAAAAAATCCTAAAATTTAAATATTGATAACAACACTGTAAAAAAAAATTTTAAAGTTTTTAGCCAACATATGTACTTAAAAAAAAGTATAGTAAAAGTATGCTTTAAACAAAAGATCACCAAGTTGGATGACTCTAACACACATTAAACCTTATGCTCACATATTTGGACACCATGCGAAACTAACCCTTTAGTAATACAAATACGTACTTAAGCGAGAAATACGTACAAAAAGTCGGGGTCAAAGTGCTTTATATGCCAAGCTATACCTAAAGATATGAACAAAAAAGCATTACATATTGTCCCCACGAAGACCATTGTAGATATGGAATTTCACCTTTACGTTGTTTGCTAAGATGCTTTGAGTGCATGTTACACAATGCGTATCGATTGTCTTTTAAGACTTGGCAAGTTAGGAATGATAAGAAAATACTGTACAATAAAACAAACAAAAAAAAAACAACTAATTTAAGATCAATTTCGATCTGAAATGAGATTAACAGTTGATAAAGTGAAGTAATCATGGTAATATAGTTCGAAAAGTTTTTATCGACTTCAAAAAATTCGCCTGAGATTGCAAGAGTTATTAAACAATTGGTATATAATTTGAGTTTAATTTAAAAAAACAGTATCCTCTGGAAAACCTATAAATATATCTAACCTTAAATAGCTAAGGGAGGAAACTCGAGAAATATATTTAATTAACTATGATTGGTATTATATGCCATCAACGTTGTATAAACTTCTCATTCATGGTTGTGAAATTATAAAATAGTTTGGTTTATCTATTGGTAATATTTAAATACCTGTATGAAATAAACATTTTGTTTCAAATATTTTCTGGGTTTATTTTAAAGATGCTATCTGAAGATGCTTTAGAATGTCTACACAAAACAATTAGAAAGAACAGACTTGAGCACACTCGAAAAAATAGCAGAGAAAATATTAATCAAGATTTATTCAATAAACTCCTAATATCTTTCGATCCATTAATTTCATCTAAGAGAAATATATTAAATACAAGCAGGCCTTTCAGCAGTAATCAAGAAATTAGGAATATAAATTAGTAATACTATTATGTAGATGAATATTTTTGACACTGATTCAGATTTAGAAACTTATTTTAGTGATTAAGAAATTGTTTACAATTAATATGTTATTTGAAATTGTTTGTTACTTTATTATTAATCTCTATATAAATACGTTTTTTATATTAAATAATAATAACCTAACCATAACCTAACCTAAATAATAATTTAATTTTAAAATATTTAGTAAGGAAGGATAGGTTAAAATTCAAAAAAATAATAATTACTGAAATGGGGGAATTTTTAATATATAATTGTATCCGCACCGGAAAAATAAAAGGATTTCTAGAAATGTTAATTCATTTTTGAAAATAGGAGCCCAAAAGAGATATGTGCCGAAAATTTCATTAAGCTAGCGTAACACCTTCGATATTCTCCAGTTTTACTATTGGAACCGTTCACTGTACGGTGTAAGAATTTTTGCCACTGTATTTAGCGCTTATGAATAACACAGTAGCACATTTTTCAACTTCAAAATCTTGAACCAATTGAGACCCCTAGAATCTGAAAGCTTATGATTGCAGAAGAAAAACACTAGCTGGGGCTTGAATTATTAGTTGAAATTTTTTAAATTAATATTTGAAATTTTCGACTAGGTTGTGGTTTTTAGTACAATTTTCAAAAAACATGTACTAATTCTTAAGTCTATATAACAGCAAAGCTCTCAAAAAACCTAAAATTTCGTCATAGATTTTTATTGTTGATGATGGAAAATATAGGGACACTTCAAATATTTTAAAATAGATACTTAGAAAATATATATTGAACTTTAGTCGCCGCTTTCGGAGTTATCGTCATTTGAAAATATATTTCCGACCGCTTCGTAGCTTTATTTTGGTATGAAAATACTTTATGCCTAGACCAGCATATTTCACCTCATCAGATTCTGCTGGAAATTGTGTTTCGAACTCTGCTTAGTAATTATTTGCAAAGTGAAGTTTTAATCCCATGGTCCTTGGAGTGACTTGAATATATTTTTTACTAAAACTTTTCATTCGTAGTTGCTATATTTACCTAAGACTCTTACTATAACTGCCTTAAGTGCGTCCCAAGCAATTGTGTCGTTCCCGTGTAAAGAGTATATTGAAGAGTATAGTTAAGAACCACATTATTTACATTTTTTTGTCACTGAGTCTTAAGACAGTGAAATACGTTGTCCTTATTTTCGTTACCGTCTCTATAAACTCCTTCGTTATGCCCAACTTAATATGCAGCAGTGGCAAAATATGTCACTTCTATTTCTTATTATTAGCTCTGTTGTCATGTCTAAAGTGGATCTTTCACTCCCTGACTTTAGTTTTTCCCAAGTTTGCGTGTAGTGATCAACTTTTGCTTGTATGTCTCAACAACAGAGAAAGCAATAATGCTATGGTCATCCATCCTTTATGTTTTGTAAAATATTGACACCTTTAAGGTAGCAATAGATTTTTCATTATTTTTTAGCATGGAAAGGGACCTCATGCACTAAAAATTGTGTTTTAGGCACCTAAAATATGCACACAAATATGCGAAATATGCACTAAAAACAATAAAATATGGACATAACTAAAATTTTTTTTAAACCGAAAACAACACTCTAATTCAGTCATTATATATATATATATATATATATATATATATAAACAGTCATTATATATATATATATATATATATATATATATATATATATGTATATATATATATATATATATATATATATATTATATATATATATATATATATATATATATATATATGTATATATATATATATATATATATATATATATATTATATACATATATATATATATATATATATATATATACATATATATATATATATATATATATATATATATACATATATATATATATATATATATATATATATATATAATATATATATATACATATATATATATACATATATATATATATATATATATATATAAATATATATAAATATATATATATATATATATATATATATATATATATATAATATATATATATATATATATATATATATATATATATATATAAATATAAATATATATATATATATATATATATATATATATATATTTATATATATTTATATATATGTATATGTATATATATATATATATATATATATATATATATATTGAGACTTCCTGAAAACGAAAAACGCTGTAATTCTTTTCCTAAGTACCTGCTTTTAGATAACGGTACTTTGATGTTTTCCGGTGTATGGTCCCACTCAAACCTTTGCGGAGCCCAACCGAAAAATCCGATTTTACGCCGAATATAGTGTGTGAGCAATGAAAATTAATATATTGTCGTTACACAAAATCTCTAAAATGTTGGTAACTAAATAAGCTTTTTAAAAAAATAAAAAATTCCAGATTTTTACTATAAGCTAGAAAAAAAAACGAAATAAGAATGAAACATTTTGAAAAAAACGTGAAAAATAGGAAAATTTTTAACTTTGATGGGCCATAACACAGCCATTTCTTTTCTCACAGTACAGCGACGGAACGTTGAATTTTCAACGATAAGCGATTTAATTTGATCGGGCTTTTCGGTATATATATATATATATATATATATATATATATATTTATATACATATATACATATAAATATATCGGTTTTTGTTTGCTAGAAAAAGTGAAGTCAATTTAGTAAAATTTCAAAGTAATTATTTAATAATTGAAAAAAGAATAGTTCCCACTATATTAAATTAAGTCAGATATTAATAAGCTAGCATAGATGTGTGTGCGTAACTATATATGGAGCTTTGCCCCCTAATTAGTAATGTAATTAATATCGAAGTGAAGTTTTAAAGGGGCAAAAGTAATAATATTAAAAGCTTTGTTAATTTTCACATTTCATTGTACTTTTGCATTGTTCCAAAGCTTTTCTATTTGTTGTCACTCTCTGCAATTATTTTTAGCTCGTTAGTTAGTATGAAACTAATTGGATTATTTCTATATTTGGCTGTCCTATCAGGTAAGTCACATTTTTTTCTGTGTTCTATTGATTTAATCTCCCTGAATTTCAATAATGTTATCTTAAACACCTTATGAATATCCTATCTGATATTACATAAACTAAGACGTCTTAAATTATTTAATATAATATAATTCCTTGATATATATATATATATATATATATATATAGAAGAAACAAAACCACACACTCATCCATACAACCACTCATAGTTACCATAGGCAAAACACACAGCACACTCACACATTCAACCACACATAGTTATCATAAGCAAACCAAACAAGTCAGCACTGTCATGTATACAAACACACACATGTCAAGTAAAATACAACCACCAAGCCCAGAACTTTCGCGAGGTTACCAGACGACGTCATTTTTGCTATATAAAGGCGCTGCCAGAGCTCAGCGAGAGTCAGTGTGATTTCAAATATAGACGTGTAAACATCGCTGGGGGTTAAGTAGTACAAATACTCGTGTTAACTAATAAATAAAGTGTTGCCGCATTATGGCTGTGTATACTTGTGAATCTGTTTAGCTTTATTAGCAGCGAAACTTGCATACATGATCATTAAGAATAACATCTCTTAGCATTTATGTTGCTAGGTTTGTTGTTGTTGTGGTTTACTCTTATTGGCACAGTCTTGAATGATCTTGTATATTCTGGAGTATTCCATTTCCGTTAATTTGAATATTACCTATATAGTGTTGACCAGGGTTGTAACATTTTGACAACTATAGAATAATTGGCAGTGCTGCCAAGTACTTATAGCCACATTGTCGTTTATTTTAAATCTATTTTAATCTTTGTAACACTGCCGCCCACTTAAGCCTGTTCGACCCGAATAGGCATACAATCACCTTTTCCATAGTGCGCCAATCGTTCGAGATGTACCATCTTCATTTTCGACCTTGGGCTATTGTGCTTCTGTATCCGGTATACAACGTCATTCACTCTCTTAATCACTTTATACGGGCCATCCCAGTGAGTCTGTAATTTTGGGGACAATCCTTTCTTCCGTTGTGGTTAATAGAGTAAAACCAATTGTCCTTCCATAAATCCCTCCGAGTTTCCTGCGCGGTCATACCTAGCCTTCATATTGTCACTGACCATCTTGATTCTATTACGCGCGAACTCATGCAGTTCGTTTAAGTCGTCTTTCTCTTGGGACGTAATAGCTCCTGAGTTGTACTGTTGTAGCTGTCCCCGGCTTCTTCTTACTGGGCCTTTGGCTGCTTTGCACTGTGGGCAGTTTGCTATCCAGTCGGCTATGGCTTGTCGACATCCAACCCAATAAAAACGCTGCTTCAGTTTCTCAAGTGTTTTGTTACTCCAAGATGACCGCCACTAGGTCTATTATGAAACTCCTGTAAAACTTTACTTATCTTGGAGTATGGCACAACTATTAAATTTGAAGTTGTTTTGCCATCTACACTTTCCCATATGCAGTATAAACACCCTTTTATTACCTTAAGGCTGTTCCACTGAGCCCAATAAGATTTGGCGTGTGGGCTTTCAGCCGAGATTTCATTCCGGGATGGTCGTCTGTCCTCTTCTTTGGCCGCTATAATTTTCCTTAGCACGCTGTCGTCCCTCTGTCCCGCTGACCAGTCTTCATAAGGGCCGATGTGAATTAGCCGAACATCAACAACGCCTTCCTTTTGCTCGGTTGTATCACAATGTTTACGCTCTGAACAGCAGGGTCTTCTTTAAAGAGCATCCGCATTGTTATGCTTTGTGCCTCTTCTATGCTCAATGCTCTTTCTTGGTGGCAAAACAGATCTACCTCTCGTCCTTGATGCTTTGCTGCTGCGCTGAAAATGACCGATCTCTCCGCAGTTAAAGCACTTAGGCTTTTCTTTGATAGCCTTCTCTGCCAGCAGTTGTCGCATTGCCTCCTTAACGCTAGCCACTAGGTTGTTATCCTCCTCAGACAAAACCTCCACATTCCGCACTTTACATATCTGTGCCTTGAAAACCATCCTGGCAGTCTCTTGAGCCAGCGCAAATGACACAGTTTCAGCGAAAGTTGATTTCTGCGTAGCGCACACCGCCAGTTTAACATCAGAGTCGCGAATGCCGTTAACGAAAGCCTCAGTTTTAAAATGGTCCAGGAACGGGTGACTCTCGCCTGGATATTTGAAATCTTGTAGAGATTCGTTAGGCTTCTGAACTCTACATCGCAATTCCATTCTGTATAAATCGCGCTTGTGCTCACCACCATAC
>OY776276.1:63478733-63498733 GCA_963675445.1 Linnaemya vulpina | reverse complement strand
TCAGCACATATTTTTACTATACAAATTCCAACATTTTAATGAAAATTTTTTTACTTTGGAACCAAACTCTGATTTTTGTATGAAGTTAGAGTCTCCTACAACGCGATTTTCTACAACACGGAATTTTTCAGGAACCTATTCACCGCGTTGTATGAGGTTTACCTGTATATATATATATATATATATATATATATATATATATATATAATATATATATATATATATATATATATATATATACATATATATGTATATATATATATATATATATATATATATATATATGTATATATACATGTATATATATATATATATATATATATATATATATTTATATATATATATATATATATATATATATATATATATGTTATGTATGCATCTTTCTTACAGACACCTCTCTACTTCTTTTATAATAAAGCTTTTCTTATGTTAATGTTTTCTTATGTTAAGTAATTAAGTGTTATTTACTTATTCCTTTTTTATTCAAATATAAGGAGTCAAATTATTGAGTAAACTCCAAGGTATTCGTTTCAATACATTACATTGGCGACGAGGACAAACCGGTAGTGATTCGTATATACGATCAAGTGTAATTGGAAATTAAAAAAAAATTATAAATTGAACAATTTGTCTTCTTTTTTTTTTTGTTTATTGTTAAAATATATATTTGGTGTATTATACCACAAAACTAAAAAAAAGAAATAAGTGAAGGAACTTTAAAAATATTTAAAAGAAAAACAGTTTTTACTACAAATGAATATTTTAAGCAAAAATTTGTTTTAAATAAAAAAAAAATATTTAAATAAATAAAAACCTGTAGAGAAAGCAAATTTGTATATATACATATAATTATATATATATATATATATATATATATATATATATAAACGTATGTGTGTAGGTATATATATATATATATATATATATATATATTTATATATATATATATATATATATATATATATATATATATTATATATATAATATGAAATTTATTTGTTGGGTGGTTAAGCAATGCCTATATGCATTTCATTGGCGCTTGGCGCTTCTTACCAAATCGTCAGTAGACTTCAACCACAGTTTTGCAGAGTTTCAAACTTCTCAACTTATTAAAAGACTTTTATAAGCCATCTGAGAATTATGTTAATAAATAAAATATAAAAATTCACAAATGATTTAAAAAAATCACATTATAATAAGGGCCTACTATGAAATTTATACAATCAATCAATTGAGATTTTATTTTTCATTCATTTATTTTCATTCATATTTTTGACACTGATTCAGATTTAGAAACTTATTTTAGTGATTAAGAAATTGTTTACAATTAATATGTTATTTGAATTTGTTTGTTACTTTATTATTAATCTCTATATAAATATGTTTTTTATATTAAATAATAATCTAACCATAACCTATCTTAAATAATAATTTAATTTTAAAATATTTAGTGAGGAAGGGTAGGTTAAAATTCCAAAAAATAATAATTACTGAAATTTGGGAATTTTTAATATATAATTGTATCCGCACTGGAAAAATAACAGGATTTCTAGAAATGTTAATTCATTTTTGAAAATAGTAGCCCAAAAGAGATATGTGCCGAAAATTTCATTAAGCTAGCGTAACACCTTCGATATTCTCCAGTTTTACTATTGGAACCGTTCACTGTACGGTGTAAGAATTTTTGCCACTGTATTTAGCGCTTATGAATAACACAGTAGCACATTTTTTAACTTCAAAATCTTGAACCAATTGAGACCCCTAGAATCTGAAAGCTTATGATTGCAGAAGAAAAACACTAGCTGGGGCCTGAATTATTAGTTGAGATTTTTAAAATTAATTTTTGAAATTTTCGACTAGGTTGTGGTTTTTAGTACAATTTTCAAAAAACATATACTAATTCTTAAGTCTATATATCGTGAACTATTATATCGCTTATCCTTCTCGCCAAACTTTTAGCTCTTAATCAGATCAAAAAAATTTTCCTTGAGACAAAATCAATAAAACAACAACATATTACTTAAAACAGCAAAGCTCTCCAAAAACCTAAAATTTCGTCATTGATTTTTATTGTTGATGATGGAAAATATAGGGACACTTCAAATATTTTAAAATAGATACTTAGAAATCTTGATAGTTTTTAACACAAGGAATAAAATATAATATTTAAAATTTTTTCAAATATATATTGAACTTTAGTCGCCGCTTTCGGAGTTATCGTCATTTGAAAATATGTTTCCGACCGCTTCTTAGCTTTATTTTGGTATGAAAATACTTTATGGCTAGACCAGCATATTTCACCTTATCAGATTCTGCTGAAAATTGTGTTTCAAACTCTGCTTAGTAATTATTTGGAAAGTGAAGTCTTAATCCCATGGTCCTTGGAGTGACTTGAATATATTTTTTACTAAAACTTTTCATTCGTAGTTGCTATATTTTCCTAAGAATCTTACTATAACTGAATTAAGTGCGTCCCAAGCAATTGTGTCGTTCCCGTGTAAAATTATATTGAAGAGTATAGTTAAGAACCACATTACTTTAATTTTTTTGTCACTGAGTCTTAAGACAGTGAAATACGTTGTCCTTAATTTCGTTACCGTCTCTATAAACTCCTTCGTTATGCCCAACTTAATAAGCAGCAGTGGCAAAATATGTCACTTCTTTTTCTTATTATTAGCTCTGTTGTCATGTCTAAAGTGGATCTTTCACTCCCCGACTTTAGTTTTTCCCAAGTTTGCGTGTAGTGATCAACTTTTGCTTGTATGTCTCAACAACAGAGAAAGCAATAATGCTATGGTCATCCACCCTTTATGTTTTGTAAAATATTGACAACTTTAAGGTAGCAACAGATTTTTCATAAACGGTCTGCGTATTTAAGGTCTTTTATCAAAGTTTGCATTATTTTTTAGCATGGAAAGGGACCTCATGCACTAAAAATTGTGTTTTAGGCACCTAAAATGTGCACACAAATATGCGAAATATGCACTAAAAACAATAAAATATGCACACAACTTAAATTGTTTATTAAAACAAAACATCAATCTAATTCAGTCATTATATATATATATATATATATATATATATATATATATATATATAAACAGCCATTATATATATATAAATATATATATATATATATATATATATATATAAACAGCCATTATATATATATATATATATATATATATATATATAAACAGCCATTATATATATATATATATATATATATATATATATAAGCACACATACATTTATATATATATATATATATATATATATATATATATGCATACATACATATACTAGCAAACCCGGCGAACTCCGTTTCGCCACCAGATGGCTTCTTTTTATGTAACATTTCGTTTGGTGATTAAAAGATGAAGAAAAATTTTTTTTTTTGTATATTTGAAAAGGAAAAATTTTACTTCATTTCACAACAGTAATGAATTCATTTCGATTACAAAAATGAAGTGTTATTCAGTTGAACTTCTCTAAGTAAATGAAAGTGAATCCAAAGTAAATACTGAATCGAAGCGTTATACGTGTCCGAAAATTGTCCGTTTCATTGAAGTGCTCTTTGGTAAACCAAATTTCTTGTTTTTTGGTCTGACGTTAACACAAACAAAGCGGGTGGTTTCCCAACTCGTGAACACGCAATGTATAACTGTCCATGTGAAAAACAATGATTTTCTAAATTTATCCCGCAAACACTAAGCGATTGGCCTTGCCACTTGTTAATTGTCATTGCGAACGCAAGGCGAACTGGAAATTGCAATCGTTTGAAGTCAAAGGGAAGATCAGTCGGAATCATTGGTATTCGAAGAATACATACATTTTCACCTGCGTACTTTCCGTTAATAATGGTTGCCTAAATCAAATCCGGCATAAGTCTTTTTACCGAAAGTCGAGTACCGTTGGATAATTTACTACATCATCCAGGTTTGTTGTGGAATCAACGGATTTGTATGTCACCAAATCAACAGCAATTTTTGATTGAATGGTGAAATTCAGTGCGTGTACATCATTACTCTTTGTGGCAAGAATTGCTCGTTGACTTAACCAAGCATAATTCTGATAATTCTCACTTATGTTTTGGGAAAACATTTTCAATAAGAACTAATTGAGAGTCTACAAATCGGCAAAAGTCGTTGGTAAGAGTAATTAATCCAGATGTCGCATCAACTGGGACTTTCCCATTTCCAACAGCTAACAATTGTTTGGAAAATTGTGCAGCACTTTGATCAATTTGAAGTTGAACTCTCATATTAGTGGTTAGCGATAATGTTTTTACGTTATTCCATAAAGGTGATGCCTTTCGGAAAGCATTCAATTCATCTGCAGGCGTTCTACGGGGAATTATTGGCAACGTCTGCCTGAAATCGCCTGCCAACAATATCATCAAGCCGCCAAAGATGTTGTTATTTTGCCGAAGATCCTTCAGTGTGAAGTTACGTGCTTCAAGTGATTTCTTATTTGCCATTTTGCACTCATCCCAAACAATGAGCTTGCATTGCATCAACAATTTTCCCATTGCACTGGGAAAATTGTCGCCTGCCAACAATATCATCAAGCCGTCAAAGATATTGTTATTTCGCCGAAGATCCTTCAGTGTGAAGTTAAGTGCTTCAAGTGATTTCTTATTTGCCATTTTGCACTCATCCCAAACAATGAGCTTGCATTGCATCAACAATTTTCCCATTGCACTGGATCGGGAAATATTGCATGTTGGAGTATCAATTGTGTTTAAATTGAGTGGCAACTTAAGCGCAGAATGTGCAGTACGACCGCCATCTAGAAGAGTCGCCGCAATTCCAGATGATGCTAACGCCAAAGCTATGTCACATCTTGATCGAATAGTGGCCAAAATCAATGAAAGGACAAATGTTTTCCCTGTTCCTCCAGGTGTGTCCAGGAAGAATAGACAACCAGTATTATTGTCCACCGCTTGCATTAATATTTCGTATACTTGTTTTTGCTGTTCGTTCAGCAACGGCACATTATTTCGAACGAATTCCTGCAATATATCAACATTGTATTGCAGCTCTCGATTTAATTCTTGTTTGAATGCATCGTGCATCGATGGATTTGGCGCAATCATTCCTACTTCAATCAGTAGCTTTTTTGCAATAGTCAAGCATTGATCCTCAACCAGAATCAATCAATTATATTGATGTTTTCGTTTTAATAAAAAATTTAAATTATGTGCATATTTTATTGTTTTAGTGCATATTTCGCATATTTGTGTGCATATTTTAGGTGCCTAAAACACAATTTTTAGTGCATGAGGTCCCTGTCCATGCTAACAAATAATGAAAACTTTGAGAAAAGACTTTGATAAATACGCAGACCTTTTATGAAAAATCTGTTGCTACCTTAAAGTTGTCAATATTTTACAAAACATAAAGGATGGATGACAGTAGCATTATTGCTTTCTCTGTCGTTAAGACATACAAGCAAAAGTTGATCACTACACGCAAACTTAGGAAAAACTAAAGTCGGGAAGTGAAAGATCCATTTTAGACATGACAACAGACCTAATAATAAGATATAGAAGTGACATATTTTGCCACTGCTGCATATTAAGTTGGGCATAACGAAGGGCCTTATAGAGACGGTAACGCAATTAAGGACAACGTATTTCACTGTCTTAAGACTCAGTGACAAAAAAATTAAAGTAATGTGGTTCTTAACTATACTCTTCAATATAATTTTACACGGGAACGACACAATTGCTTGGGACGCACTTAAGGCAGTTATAGTAAGAGTCTTAGGAAAATATAGCAACTACGAATGAAAAGTTTTAGTAAAAAATATATTCAAGTCACTCCAATGACCATGGGATTAAAACTTCACTTTCCAAATAATTACTAAGCAGAGTTTGAAACACAATTTTCAGCAGAATCTGATGAGGTGAAATATGCTGGTCTAGCCATAAAGTATTTTCATACCAAAATAAAGCTACGAAGCGGTCGGAAATATATTTTCAAATGACGATAACTCCGAAAGCGGCGACTAAAGTTCAATATATATTTTCTAAGTATCTATTTTAAAATATTTGAAGTGTCCCTATATTTTCCATCATCAACAATAAAAATCTATGACGAAATTTTAGGTTTTTGGAGAGCTTTGCTGTTTTAAGTAATATGTTGTTGTTTTATTGATTTTGTCTCAAGGAAAAATTTTTTGATCTGATTAAGAGCTAAAAGTTTGCCGAAGAAGGATAAGCGATATAATAGTTCATGATATATAGACTTAAGAATTAGTATATGTTTTTTGAAAATTGTACTAAAAACCACAACCTAGTCGAAAATTTCAAAAATTCGTTTAAAAAATCTCAACTAATAATTCAGGCCCCAGCTAGTGTTTTTTTCTGCAATCATAAGCTTTCAGATTCTAGGGGTCTCAATTGGTTCAAGATTTTGAAGTTGAAAAATGTGCTACTGTGTTATTCATAAGCGCTAAATACAGTGGCAAAAATTCTTACACCGTACAGTGAACGGTTCCAATAGTAAAACTGGAAAAAATCGAAGGTGTTATGCTAGCTTAATGAAATTTTCGGCACATATCTCTTTTGGGCTACTATTTTCAAAAATTAATTTACATTTCTAGAAATCCTGTTATTTTTCCAGTGCGGATACAATTATACATTAAAAATTCCCAAATTTCAGTAATTATTATTTTTTTGAATTTTAACCTACCCTTCCTCACTAAATATTTTAAAATTAAATTATTATTTAGGATAGGTTATGGTTAGATTATTATTATTTAATATAAAAAACATATTTATATAGAGATTAATAATAAAGTAACAAACAAATTCAAATAACATATTAATTGTAAACAATTTCTTAATCACTAAAATAAGTTTCTAAATCTGAATCAGTGTCAAAAATCTGAATGAAAAATAAAATCTCAATTGATTGATTGTATAAATTTCATAGTAGGCTCTTATTATAATGTGATTTTTTGAAATCATTTGTGAATTTTGATATTTAATTTATTAACATAATTCTCAGATGGTTTATAAAAGTCTCTTAATAAGTTGAGAAGTTTGAAACTTTTCAAAACTGTGGTTGAAGTCTACTGACGATTTGGTAAGAAGCGCCAATGAAATGCATATAGACATTGCAGATGGCTTCGATTTATGTAACATTTCGTTTGGTGATTAAAAGATGAAGGAAAAATTTTTTTTGTTTTATATTTGAAAAGGAAAAATCTTATTTCATTTCACAACAGTAATGAATTCATTTCGATTACAAAAATGAAGTGTTATTCAGTTGAACTTCTCTAAGTAAATGAAAGTGAATCCAAAGTAAATACTGAATCGAAGCGTTATACGTGTCCGAAAATTGTCCGTTTCATTGAAGTGCTCTTTGGTAAACCAAATTTTTTGTTTTTTGGTCTGACGTTAACACAAACAAAGCGGGTGGTTTCCCAACTCGTGAACACGCAACGTAACTGTCCATGTGAAAAACAATGATTTTCTAAATTTATCCCGCAAACACTAAACTATTGGCCTTGCGACATATTAATTGTCATTGCGAACGCAAGGCGAACTGGAAATTGCAATCGTTTGAAGTCAAACGGAAGATCAGTCGGAATCATTGGTATTCGAAGAATACATACAATTTCACCTGCGTACTTTCCGTTAATAATGGTTGCCTCAATCAAATTCGGCATAAGTCTTTTTACCGAAAGTCGAGTACCGTTGCAAAGTCGCGGTGGATTCAAATTACGCAATATCCTAATAAATGTACCAACTTTGAGTTGCAAGTTATGTGGTGGAAATCCTGGTAACTTCAGAGAGTTCAAAAACTCCGTTGGATAATTTACTACATCATCGGGGTTTGTTGTGGAATCAACGGATTTGTATGTCACCAAATCCACAGCAATTTTTGATTGAATGGTGAAATTCAGTGCGTGTACATCATTATTCTTTGCGGCAAGAATTGCTCGTTGACTTAACCAAGCATAATTCTGATAATTCTCACTAATGTTTGGGAAAACATTTTCAATAAGAACTAATTGAGAGTCTACAAATCGGCAAAAGTCGTTGGTAAGGGTAATTAATCCAGATGTCGCATCAACTGGGACTTTCCCATTTCCTAGTTGTTTGGAAAATTGTGCAGCACTTTGATCAATTTGAAGTTGAACTCTCATATTAGTGGTTAGCGATAATGTTTTTACGTTATTCCATAAAGGTGATGCCTTCAGGCAAGCATTCAATTCATCTGCAGGCGTTCTACGGGGAATTATTGGCAACGTCTGCCTGAAATCGCCTGCCAACAATATCATCAAGCCGCCAAAGATGTTGTTATTTCGCCGAAGATCCTTCAGTGTGAAGTTAAGTGCTTCAAGTGATTTCTTATGTGCCATTGTGCACTCATCCCAAACAATGAGCTTGCATTGCATCAACAATTTTCCCATTGCACTGGACCGGGAAATATTGCATGTTGGAGTATCAATTGTGTTTAAATTGAGTGGCAACTTAAGCGCAGAATGTGCAGTACGACCGCCATCTAGAAGAGTCGCCGCAATTCCAGATGATGCTAACGCCAAAGCTATGTCACATCTTGATCGAATAGTGGCCAAAATCAATGAAAGGACAAATGTTTTCCCTGTTCCTCCAGGTGCGTCCAGGAAGAATAGACAACCAGTATTATTGTCCACCGCTTGTATTAATGTTTCGTATACTTGTTTTTGCTGTTCGTTCAGCAACGGCACATTATTTCGAACGAATTCCTGCAATGTATCAACATTGTATTGCAGCTCTCGATTTAATTCTTGTTTGAATGCATCGTGCATCGATGGATTTGGCGCAATCATTCCTACTTCAATCAGTAGCTTTTTTGCAATAGTCAAGCATTGATCCTCAACCAGAATCAATCCTTTATTGTAGATTTCATCGGTTATTTGGATGTCAGGATTATTCGTTTGAATGCGCAAGCGATATCTTCACATATGTCGTCTTTGTATTTGTTCCATAACTGAATTGGTTGTGAAGGAAAACATGTGGTGATGATAATTGCGAACAGCGTTCGTATTTGGTACGCATGTGATGAAACAACTGAATCCGCAAGTGTTAAATCCCAATGAGAATCGTTCTCAAGCAAACCCAATAGTTGACATGCTTCTCGATATGTTTGGCATTGGTGGCCATTCAGAGTTTTCAAATGCGCAAATGATTTTGGTCCACGTACACTTACCAACAGCAGTCGCAAATAAAAATATTCATCAATTCTAGGATGAACAGTATACATGTGACCTAGTGCATCAGTGGAAAACACCTGTGGCCAATCTGGAACTGGGGTTCCTTGTTTGCGACGTTGGAATTTCTTTGTTGATTGATTCCAAGTGTAATACTTGGGCATTTCAACGTACATCAGCGTCGGTGCGAATGGATCTACTTCACACATTGCAAAGAAGCTAGTCAATGTTGTCGATGGTGGTCTCTCAGCTCGTTGTGCCGCATTAGCCTCAGTGAAGTAAACTCTTTGGCCATTTTCCAAATGCACTGCTAAATGTACAACTGTGGGATATCTTTCATGAATTTGAAATGACAATAATCACCACAGTGCTTCATTAGTACTGACGTATCTGCCCATTTGGAAGTTGCTGATTTCGTCATTCGCATTTTCCGACGCAATACCAAACACAACCATGTCGCTGCCTTTTGTGAACAAATATTTTATTGATTTGGCCGAATGACAACCCTCAGCGTTTGCATGTGTTTCGAAAATTTGAAATAGCAGGGGGCAATATGGTAAAATGAATTCATTTCCGATCTAAATCTCTTGATTTTGAGCTTTAACTTTGATAGTTCGACCATTATCTTCTTTTAAACACCGACGATAAACTGGATATCTATCGTTCCCTGTGACTGTTTCAGCAACTAACGGTCGCAGATATCGTTTTGTGCACTTCCCATCAGCCATGCAAGGCGATAATGGATTTAATGCACCGCACAGTTCATGCACCATCTGTGTCGTCACAATGTCGTGTAGATGGGGATCAGTGACTGGATCAGGAATTTCTGGTGATATGATGTCATCCACTTCATTTGAATGTAATTTGTTCAGCAACCAAATTAGGATATGAGCATGCGGTAGTCCACGCTTCTGCCATTCCACCGAGTATATATAACAACGTGTGTCACCAAAAACTCGATACTTAGTAAGCACATCCATCATAACCTTGATTTTTTGCAGAAATACTCTGGCGATCTTGCGGTTTTTGGCCCGGTTCCAACTCACGTTCAATTTCCGTCCACTTCGGATTGCATGTGAACGTAATAAATATCTCCGGAGTTCCATAATTTCGCTCGTACGTCATAGCGTCTTGAGCGTATTCGTGCATGTGGCGTGGGCTTCCGATATAAGGTGATGGGAGAATCGTCAGACGTCCAATATTCTGAACATCACCATCTGAATGAATAGCATCACGCAATTGTATATAGAACTCAGATCGTAGCTTTGCCTGACTGAATCGGATGAACGCTAATCGTTTGGTCTCGACTTTGAAATACATGTCGACAGCGAATTGCTGGAATAGCCGACGGCACTTCAGAATGACATTCTCCTCATGTGTACGAATCATCATACGATACGCATAGTAATTCATTGCGCTTAGATTTTTATTCGTTGATACGCCTGAAAATGCAAAATTAAATGAATTGTTAATGGAAACCAATAATAGCAATAATTAGTGTGTGAATATTGTACCTGTAATTGGATCGACCATCTACAACGTGATGTCGTATCCGTCTTGCCCTTGCCAATAAATGATTGGATATTGTAACGCATCGTACAAACGATGTGTCTCGTTTACACGATGCGATGTGGTTGGATCGCCAACAATAATTGCAGCAACATCATTAACGGTGGGTGCATTGAATCTTCGCACATGTTCACCTGTTGGGGTACAATCCGCTCTTGTGACAAATTTGTGCGTATTCGACGCCATTCGTTCCAATGCTGTTTTGAACATATTAACAACAGCATTATTAGCGTGAAAAAATGCTTGCAACTGTTCAATAATTCGTCTCTTTAACTGTTGTGTTCCCTGTATATTGCACCGCACCATTGTACCATGCAAATGATATATTTGTACTTGTATCTGTAATTGCAAACAATCATTTCTTGAAGAATACGGTGTAACTTCTGATCGTGTGAGTGTGTAGTGTATATGTAGTTGTTATGTGTTGCAATTCATTGTGTTGGTGCGGGTGATTGGTTATGTGTGTTGTATCTTTTACCTTGCAAGTCGGCATGAAGCCGCCTTCTCGAATGATATTAGCTCCAAAGGAATTCATGCGAAAGCAGTTATTGTATTCAAGAATGGGTTGAAGAAAATTGCTGGAATCGGGATCACTTCCATCGAACAATAGTTTCAGTGGCTGTGGTGGTGTAAGTAATGGATCCAGTTTGACTTTTCCACTTGCGCAGCACAATCCAGCCGTTTCTCTTTTGAACTTTAACGCATTGCAATATCGGCATATAGTCGTCATTGGTCCAATATTTAAATTTTCATCATCACTGTAGTTCGCAGTGGGATCATATTGGAATGCCAAGCGATTGTATGATGCCAATGATCTTCGTGTGCTCACGCGTTGTCTCAATCGGGCATTTTCTCTTATTATATTTTGTCTTTCTTCGCTTAAGTTCTGTGAATACACTTGTTGCTGGCTTGCATGTCTTGTGCGGCGGCCGATGTTCGCACGTCGTCCTCTAGGCATTTTGGACTATGGACAGAGTGGTGAATTTAACCTCAAATGCACGATCCACATAATTTACACAGTTCAACTTACCACCTTAAAGACAAATGCCTGCTGTTGAAATTGAATAAAAATTTGCACAATACACGTTATTGATTTGATGGTTTCCAATTGAAATGTTAGGAAACGAATAACTTAAAATATTGGTTTGTAGTACATGCTGTGTATCAGAGATGGCGCTGTATGTGAAAAAAGATTTTCCCGCTTTTCTGTTAAAGTTTTTCCTGAGTTTTCTTTGCTATAAATCTCACGGAGCCCGAGACCTTCCCAACGAATGCAAAACAGTGGAAATCGGTTCGTGCGTTCTGGAGTTATAGCGTCAGGAAGGAAAACCCAGCTTATTTTTATATAGTAGATATTTATATATATATATATATGTATATATATATATATATATATATAGATATATATATATATATATATATATTTATATATACAAATATATTTAATAATAAATATATATATATATATATATATATATATATATATACATATATATATATATATATATATATATATATATATATATATGTATATATATATATATATATATATATATATATATATATATATTTATATTTATATATATATATATATATATATATATATCTATGTATATATATATATATATATATATATATATATATGTATATATATATATATATATATATATATATATAAATATAAAAATATATACATATATATATATATATATATATATATATATATATATATATATATTTATATATATTTATATATATATATATATATATATATATATATTTATATATATTTATATATATATATATAATATATATATATATATATATATATATATATATTTATATATATTTATATATATATATATATATATATATATATATATTGATACTTCCTGAAAACGTAAAACGCTGTAATTTTTTTCCTAAGTACCTGTTTTTAGAGAACGGTACTTTGATGTTTTCCGGTGTATGGTCCCACTCAAACCTTTGTGGAGCCCAACCGAAAAATCCGATTTTACGCCGAATATAGTGTGTGAGCAATGAAAATGAATATATTGTCGTTACACAAATTCTTAAAATGTTGGTAACTAAATAAGCTTTTTAAAAAAATAAAAAATTCCAGATTTTTACTATAAGCTAAAAAAAAAAAACCAAATAAGAATGAACAATTTTGAAAAAAACCTAAAAAATAGGAAAATTTTTAACTTTGAGGTGCCATAACACAGCCATTTCTTTTCTCACAGTACAGCGACGGAAAAGGCATTCAATTGACTTTTCAACGATAAGCGATTTAATTCGATCGGGCTTTTCGGTATATATTTCGGTATATATATATATATATATATATATATATATATATATATTTATATACATATAAATATATCGGTTTTTGTTTGCTAGAAAAAGTGAAGTCAATTTAGTAAAATTTCAAAGTAATTATTTAATAATTGAAAAAAGAATAGTTCCCACTATATTAAATTAAGTCAGATATTAATAATCTAGCCTAAATGTCTGTGCGTAACTATATATGGAGCTTTGCCCCCTAATTGGTAATGTAATTAATATCAAAGTAAAGTTTTAAAGGGGCAAAAGTAATAATACTAAAACCTTTGTTAATTTTCGCATTCCATTGTACTTTTGCATTGTTCCAAAGCTTTTCTATTTGTTGTCACTCTCTGCAATTATTTTTAGCTCATTAGTTAGTATGAAACTAATTGGATTATTTCTATATTTGGCTGTCCTATCAGGTAAGTCACATTTTTTTCTGTGTTCTATTGATTTAATCTCCCTGAATTTCAATAATGTTATCTTAAACACCCTATGACATCTCCTATCTGATATTACATAAATTAAGACGTCTTAAATTATTTAATATAATATAATTCCTTGATATATATATATATATATATATATATATATATATATATAAATATATATAAATATATATATATATATATATATATATATAAATATATATAAATATATATATATATATATATATATATATATATGTATATATTTTTATATTTATATATATATATATATATATATATATAGATATATATATATATATATATATATATATAAATATAAATATATATATATATATATATATATATATACATATATATATATATATATATATATATATATATATATATGTATATATATATATATATATATATATATATATATATATATATATATTTATTATTAAATATATTTGTATATATATATATATATATATATATATATATATATCTATATATATATATATATATATATATATACATATATATATATATATATAAATATCTACTATATAAAAATAAGCTGGGTTTTCCTTCCTGACGCTATAACTCCAGAACGCACGAACCGATTTCCACTGTTTTGCATTCGTTGGGAAGGTCTCGGGCTCCGTGAGATTTATAGCAAAGAAAACTCAGGAAAAACTTTAACAGAAAAGCGGGAAAATCTTTTTTCACATACAGCGCCATCTCTGATACACAGCATGTACTACAAACCAATATTTTAAGTTATTCGTTTCCTAACATTTCAATTGGAAACCATCAAATCAATAACGTGTATTGTGCAAATTTTTATTCAATTTCAACAGCAGGCATTTGTCTTTAAGGTGGTAAGTTGAACTGTGTAAATTATGTGGATCGTGCATTTGAGGTTAAATTCACCACTCTGTCCATAGTCCAAAATGCCTAGAGGACGACGTGCGAACATCGGCCGCCGCACAAGACATGCAAGCCAGCAACAAGTGTATTCACAGAACTTAAGCGAAGAAAGACAAAATATAATAAGAGAAAATGCCCGATTGAGACAACGCGTGAGCACACGAAGATCATTGGCATCATACAATCGCTTGGCATTCCAATATGATCCCACTGCGAACTACAGTGATGATGAAAATTTAAATATTGGACCAATGACGACTATATGCCGATATTGCAATGCGTTAAAGTTCAAAAGAGAAACGGCTGGATTGTGCTGCGCAAGTGGAAAAGTCAAACTGGATCCATTACTTACACCACCACAGCCACTGAAACTATTGTTCGATGGAAGTGATCCCGATTCCAGCAATTTTCTTCAACCCATTCTTGAATACAATAACTGCTTTCGCATGAATTCCTTTGGAGCTAATATCATTCGAGAAGGCGGCTTCATGCCGACTTGCAAGGTAAAAGATACAACACACATAACCAATCACCCACACCAACACAATGAATTGCAACACATAACAACTACATATACACTACACACTCACACGATCAGAAGTTACACCGTATTCTTCAAGAAATGATTGTTTGCAATTACAGATACAAGTACAAATATATCATTTGCATGGTACAATGGTGCGGTGCAATATACAGGGAACACAACAGTTAAAGAGACGAATTATTGAACAGTTGCAAGCATTTTTTCACGCTAATAATGCTGTTGTTAATATGTTCAAAACAGCATTGGAACGAATGGCGTCGAATACGCACAAATTTGTCACAAGAGCGGATTGTACCCCAACAGGTGAACATGTGCGAAGATTCAATGCACCCACCGTTAATGATGTTGCTGCAATTATTGTTGGCGATCCAACCACATCGCATCGTGTAAACGAGACACATCGTTTGTACGATGCGTTACAATATCCAATCATTTATTGGCAAGGGCAAGACGGATACCACATCACGTTGTAGATGGTCGATCCAATTACAGGTACAATATTCACACACTAATTATTGCTATTATTGGTTTCCATTAACAATTCATTTAATTTTGCATTTTCAGGCGTATCAACGAATAAAAATCTAAGCGCAATGAATTACTATGCGTATCGTATGATGATTCGTACACATGAGGAGAATGTCATTCTGAAGTGCCGTCGGCTATTCCAGCAATTCGCTGTCGACATGTATTTCAAAGTCGAGACCAAACGATTAGCGTTCATCCGATTCAGTCAGGCAAAGCTACGATCTGAGTTCTATATACAATTGCGTGATGCTATTCATTCAGATGGTGATGTTCAGAATATTGGAAGTCTGACGATTCTCCCATCACCTTATATCGGAAGCCCACGCCACATGCACGAATACGCTCAAGACGCTATGACGTACGAGCGAAATTATGGAACTCCGGAGATATTTATTACGTTCACATGCAATCCGAAGTGGACGGAAATTGAACGTGAGTTGGAACCGGGCCAAAAACCGCAAGATCGCCAGAGTATTTCTGCAAAAAATCAAGGTTATGATGGATGTGCTTACTAAGTATCGAGTTTTTGGTGACACACGTTGTTATATATACTCGGTGGAATGGCAGAAGCGTGGACTACCGCATGCTCATATCCTAATTTGGTTGCTGAACAAATTACATTCAAATGAAGTGGATGACATCATATCACCAGAAATTCCTGATCCAGTCACTGATCCCCATCTACACGACATTGTGACGACACAGATGGTGCATGAACTGTGCGGTGCATTAAATCCATTATCGCCTTGCATGGCTGATGGGAAGTGCACAAAACGATATCTGCGACCGTTAGTTGCTGAAACAGTCACAGGGAACGATAGATATCCAGTTTATCGTCGGTGTTTAAAAGAAGATAATGGTCGAACTATCAAAGTTAAAGCTCAAAAT
Organism: Linnaemya vulpina; assembly: GCA_963675445.1. Lineage (NCBI taxonomy): Eukaryota > Metazoa > Arthropoda > Insecta > Diptera > Tachinidae > Linnaemya > Linnaemya vulpina. Next base: position 63,482,308 of record OY776276.1, on the reverse strand, counting down.
CAAGAGATTTAGATCGGAAATGAATTCATTTTACCATATTGCCCCCTGCTATTTCAAATTTTCGAAACACATGCAAACGCTGAGGGTTGTCATTCGGCCAAATCAATAAAATATTTGTTCACAAAAGGCAGCGACATGGTTGTGTTTGGTATTGCGTCGGAAAATGCGAATGACGAAATCAGCAACTTCCAAATGGGCAGATACGTCAGTACTAATGAAGCACTGTGGCGATTATTGTCATTTCAAATTCATGAAAGATATCCCACAGTTGTACATTTAGCAGTGCATTTGGAAAATGGCCAAAGAGTTTACTTCACTGAGGCTAATGCGGCACAACGAGCTGAGAGACCACCATCGACAACATTGACTAGCTTCTTTGCAATGTGTGAAGTAGATCCATTCGCACCGACGCTGATGTACGTTGAAATGCCCAAGTATTACACTTGGAATCAATCAACAAAGAAATTCCAACGTCGCAAACAAGGAACCCCAGTTCCAGATTGGCCACAGGTGTTTTCCACTGATGCACTAGGTCACATGTATACTGTTCATCCTAGAATTGATGAATATTTTTATTTGCGACTGCTGTTGGTAAGTGTACGTGGACCAAAATCATTTGCGCATTTGAAAACTCTGAATGGCCACCAATGCCAAACATATCGAGAAGCATGTCAACTATTGGGTTTGCTTGAGAACGATTCTCATTGGGATTTAACACTTGCGGATTCAGTTGTTTCATCACATGCGTACCAAATACGAACGCTGTTCGCAATTATCATCACCACATGTTTTCCTTCACAACCAATTCAGTTATGGAACAAATACAAAGACGACATATGTGAAGATATCTTGCATCGCTTGTGCATTCAAACGAATAATCCTGACATCCAAATAACCGATGAAATCTACAATAAAGGATTGATTCTGGTTGAGGATCAATGCTTGACTATTGCAAAAAAGCTACTGATTGAAGTAGGAATGATTGCGCCAAATCCATCGATGCACGATGCATTCAAACAAGAATTAAATCGAGAGCTGCAATACAATGTTGATACATCGCAGGAATTCGTTCGAAATAATGTGCCGTTGCTGAACGAACAGCAAAAACAAGTATACGAAACATTAATACAAGCGGTGGACAATAATACTGGTTGTCTATTCTTCCTGGACGCACCTGGAGGAACAGGGAAAACATTTGTAATTTCATTGATTTTGGCCACTATTCGATCAAGATGTGACATAGCTTTGGCGTTAGCATCATCTGGAATTGCGGCGACTCTTCTAGATGGCGGTCGTACTGCACATTCTGCGCTTAAGTTGCCACTCAATTTAAACACAATTGATACTCCAACATGCAATATTTCCCGGTCCAGTGCAATGGGAAAATTGTTGATGCAATGCAAGCTCATTGTTTGGGATGAGTGCACAATGGCACATAAGAAATCACTTGAAGCACTTAACTTCACACTGAAGGATCTTTGGCGAAATAACAACATCTTTGGCGGCTTGATGATATTGTTGGCAGGCGATTTCAGGCAGACGTTGCCAATAATTCCCCGTAGAACGCCTGCAGATGAATTGAATGCTTGCCTGAAGGCATCACCTTTATGGAATAACGTAAAAACATTATCGCTAACCACTAATATGAGAGTTCAACTTCAAATTGATCAAAGTGCTGCACAATTTTCCAAACAACTAGGAAATGGGAAAGTCCCAGTTGATGCGACATCTGGATTAATTACCCTTACCAACGACTTTTGCCGATTTGTAGACTCTCAATTAGTTCTTATTGAAAATGTTTTCCCAAACATTAGTGAGAATTATCAGAATTATGCTTGGTTAAGTCAACGAGCAATTCTTGCCGCAAAGAATAATGATGTACACGCACTGAATTTCACCATTCAATCAAAAATTGCTGTGGATTTGGTGACATACAAATCCGTTGATTCCACAACAAACCCCGATGATGTAGTAAATTATCCAACGGAGTTTTTGAACTCTCTGAAGTTACCAGGATTTCCACCACATAACTTGCAACTCAAAGTTGGTACATTTATTAGGATATTGCGTAATTTGAATCCACCGCGACTTTGCAACGGTACTCGACTTTCGGTAAAAAGACTTATGCCGAATTTGATTGAGGCAACCATTATTAACGGAAAGTACGCAGGTGAAATTGTATGTATTCTTCGAATACCAATGATTCCGACTGATCTTCCGTTTGACTTCAAACGATTGCAATTTCCAGTTCGCCTTGCGTTCGCAATGACAATTAATATGTCGCAAGGCCAATAGCTTAGTGTTTGCGGGATAAATTTAGAAAATCATTGTTTTTCACATGGACAGTTACGTTGCGTGTTCACGAGTTGGGAAACTACCCGCTTTGTTTGTGTTAACGTCAGACCAAAAAACAAAAAATTTGGTTTACCAAAGAGCACTTCAATGAAACGGACAATTTTCGGACACGTATAACGCTTCGATTCAGTATTTACTTTGGATTCACTTTCATTTACTTAGAGAAGTTCAACTGAATAACACTTCATTTTTGTAATCGAAATGAATTCATTACTGTTGTGAAATGAAATAAGATTTTTCCTTTTCAAATATAAAACAAAAAAAAATTTTTTCTTCATCTTTTAATCACCAAACGAAATGTTACATAAATCGAAGCCATCTGCAATGTCTATATGCATTTCATTGGCGCTTCTTACCAAATCGTCAGTAGACTTCAACCACAGTTTTGCAGAGTTTCAAACTTCTCAACTTACTAAAAGACTTCGAAAAACCATCTGAGAATTATATTAAATAAATTAACTATAAAAATTCACAAACGATTTCAAAAAATCACATTATAATAAGTGTAGCAGGCTATGAAACCTATACAAACCAAACCCAACAAACAACTTTTATTCGATATGACTCTATTTTATTTTTCCTTTATACAATTAGAAATCCCTTGGATAGCAATGAAAGTATTTATAAGGCAAAATGAAAAATAAAATCTCAATTGAATTGTTAATAAACTAATTTTTTGACATATTGTCATTGTGCTATTATAATATGAAATTTATTTGTTGGGTGGTTAAGCAATGGGTATATGCATTTCATTGGCGCTTCTTACCAAATCGTCAGTAGACTTCAACCACAGTTTTGAAAAGTTTCAATCTTCTCAACTTATTAAGAGACTTTTATAAACCATCTGAGAATTATGTTAATAAATTGAATATAAAAATTCACAAATGATTTCAAAAAATCACATTATAATAAGAGCCTACTATGAAATTTATACAATCAATCAATTGAGATTTTATTTTTCATTCATTTTTTTTCATTCATATTTTTGACACTGATTCAGATTTAGAAACTTATTTTAGTGATTAAGAAATTGTTTACAATTAATATGTTATTTGAATTTGTTTGTTACTTTATTATTAATCTCTATATAAATATGTTTTTTATATTAAATAATAATAATCTAACCATAACCTATCCTAAATAATAATTTAATTTTAAAATATTTAGTGAGGAAGGGTAGGTTAAAATTCAAAAAAATAATAATTACTGAAATTTGGGAA
>OY776276.1:63396233-63473733 GCA_963675445.1 Linnaemya vulpina | reverse complement strand
CTAAGAATGATCCTATGATGGATAGTCTTCCTAAGAATAGAGTAACACCAGGTCATGCACTTTTAACCACTGGAATTGATTTCTGTTGTCCAGTTTATATTCATCCCAAAAATTGTGGACGTGCACTAATCAAAGCATAAATATGTATTTTTTTTGTGCTTTACAATAAAGGCGGTGTATACCGAGACAGTAAGCGACTTACCTACAACTGCCTTCATTGCTGCCTTATGTCAGTTCATAACGCGCCGAGGGTTGTGAAAACAATTTGGTCTCACAATGCCACTAATCTTCTGGGAGCAAAAAACGAATTAGCCGAACTCAAAACATTATTTGAAAGTGAAAGACATAAGGCAGAGATACTTAAACTTTGTCAAGAAGACCATATAAAGTGGTATACAATCCCACCAATATCTCCTCATTTTGGTGGCTCATGGGGGGCCGCCATAAAACAGACCAAACATCACCTGGTACGAGCAGTGGCCAATGAAACTTTAACGTTTGAACAGATGACTACAGTTACTCAATTCTAGACCTTTGACACCGCTGTCGTCTGATCCAAATGATTTTGAAGCGTTCACACCAGGCCATTTTCTGGTTGATCAGCCCTTGACTTCCTTCGCGGAACCTGATATTACGATTATTAAATACAGTCGTTTATAACACTTGGGAAGGCTGCAACAGCTACAACAAATATTCTGGAATAGGTGGTCAAAAGAATATCTGCACTTACTCCAGCAGCGGTATAAATGGACCACAAATAACACGCCATTAAAACCAAATACCCTTGTCGTAGTACAAGATGACAATATGCCAACTTGCAAGTGGGCTTTAGCCAAATGAAATTGTAAGGGTTTCTTACAATCGTCTGAACACACAATTTACCTTTTGCTAACAATTTTTCGTTGTCAGCATATTGTTAGGACATTGCCAGATCTTACAATATTGTAAGACCTGTCAATCGTGTGTACATAGTTTTATGATAGATTTGGGTCCAACTCGATCAAACGGTAATTTTTGCCGAAAACCTCTGACCAAACCCATTTAAATTACATAAGTATGACGAGAGGTTTTTGGCAAAAATGAGCATTGATCGAGTTGGACCCAACTCAAGAAGTAGAGCTGTGCCGAACTTCATCAAACGCTCGTTTTTGACAACAACCTCTAATCAAGCACATGTAATTTAAATGGGTTTGATTAGAGGTTGTTGTCAAAAACGAGCGTTTGATGAAGTTCGGCACAGCTCTATCAAGAATAGAGCTGTGCCGAACTGAATCAAACGCTCTCAAACGCTCGTTTTTGCCAAGAACCTCTAATCAAACCCATGTAATTTAAATGGGTTTGATTAGAGGTTCTTGTCAAAAACGAGCGTTTGATTCAGTTCGGTACAGCTCTAATCAAGAAGGTGGAAAACAACGTAACCGAAAAACACATGCAAACTTGTTTGAAGTTCTTTACAAAAAATTCCACTCTCATTTGAAAACATTGTTATGGATTGAGCTACAATATTTTTAATTATTGTCAGCTTTTAACAGAATAAAAATAATATTTTATTTGCGTGTGTAATTTGCTTTGCTATACATGATGAATGCAAGTGAGAAAAAAAATAATAATATCGGGCAGAAAATGCTGCATAAAGATTTGTAAGAGATCTAAAAGACATTTAGGGCCATTATTACAAATTGATGTTATCTTAAAGTGAGATTTTATAGGTCGGATAAATAATTTTTCATTATTACAACTATCCTTTAATCTAAATATGTGCGATAAATAAAAGGCAAGTTCGACTTTGTGATAAATTTTAGCAGGGGGATTTATGTTTATATTACCATATTTTCTTATTTTTTTATATAATAGCACCAAACATAAGTCTTCTTCACTTGAAAAGTTTTTTGCCCGTCTTCTCACAGCTCGCACGATTGTTTCTTTAGAAGCTGATATTGTAGCATGAATGCAAGGCATGACTATGAATTAACAAAATAATATCAAGTGTCACATAAAGTAAAATTCACACGGACAACAGACATCACTTGACACCTCGTGCCGCTGCACTTGGAATATGCGTTTGTTGTATACAGACAGCGTTGTGACGTCAAACACACATTGTTTGTTTGACTTTTGATCAATGCCGCCGCAATTGAAATTCACTAAATATTTGTATGCCTAATACTCATATTTCGTCTGTGGGAAACAGATTTATTTTGTTTTCCCGCCGAACTAATTTTAGGTAATTATAAGAAACTAAATGTAAGTAATATTTAAGTAATATAGTTAAGGGGGTTAATCTTTCTTTTCAGAGCTGAAATAAAAGAAGATTTTCCCAAATAGAGTTAAGAATTAAAATTGACACTGGAGCGACAATATTGTTGCTCAATAATTAATTCTAAGTAAAAATTAAAAATAAAAGCAACAATGAAAATGAAAACAACATTTTTTATTAAACAACAGTACATGGCGATCCTGCCATGTTGAATAAATAACTACATTACAGGACATCCTTTTACAATAATTGAGAATATATGTATTATAAAAATTTTATTTTAATTATGATATAATAAGTCTATTGTTATGAACTATTTGTTCTTTGTTTATGTTCTTATCAACTATAGTTACATTATTTCTTAAATTTATTTTCTTAATTTTATATGGTCGTATCTAGTTTATGTCCTATTTCGTTTCTAATTAAAACTAAATCTCCTATATTTAATTTGTAATCTGCTTAATTTTATTCTTATTTAGTAATTGTTGGGCCTTTATATGCTACTTCTAATCTAAATTTAGCTTCTTTTGCGTAGTTATCTATATAATACAATGGTAAAGTTCTATCTACTTCGAAGAATTGTTGAAAATTATTTGGAATTTTTCAAAATACTAATTCGAATGGACAAGAGTTATGTGTTGTTGATGGTGTTGTATTAAAACAGTACGTAAAATACGTTAACCATTCGTCCCAATCGGATTTGTCTACAGAAATATATGACCTTACATATTCATTGAAGGTTCTATGACATATTTCTATTGCACCTAATGTTTGATAAGCTGTTGAAATTAGTTTTTCAATATTCATTAGTTTACAGATTTCCGTTAGTATAGAATTTTTATATTTAGTTCCAGTGTCCGAAATGAACGTCTTCATTGGACCATAGGTTATTATGAAATACATATTTAAATATTGCTTTTGCAATTGTTTTATCGCTTTTGTCTTGTATGGGTATTGTTACTATGTATAAAGTTAAGTCACAAATCATTGTGATTGCATATTCATTTCCTTGTATTGATTTTGGAAATGGTCCTATTGTGTCTACATACACCGTGTCGAAAGCTTTGTTAAGTGTTTCTGTAATAGTCATTGGAGCTTTGTATGCTTAGTTGTCTTAGATAATTGGCATTTATGACATGATTTAACGTATTTTGTTATGTCTTTTGACATATTTTTTCTAATATTCTAAAGATTCCGCAATGTCCACCTTCTACTGTATCATCATGGTATTTCAGCAAAATTTCAAGAATTGCCTTGGAATTCTTATTATCAATTTGGGTCGCCTTATTTAGTAGCGCTACTTTTATTTTGTTGAATATATTATTGCCCATATTTTTAAATTCATTAATAGAGACAAATTCGAAAATTTTCTCGTTATGTGCCAAATGTGTTTTACATATATTATGTTTACCGGCCACATATTCGAGCCTAGAGAAAAATTGTTCTACATCAAAGTTCTCGTTAGTAAACAAATCATTTATTTGCATATATGTTAATATAGATTTCCTCGTTTAACGTAACATTTTCCGGGGAAATCTTTAGTTTATAATATTTTCTGACGTCAGTGTTGTTTAAAGGTACATATATACTACGCTTATTATCATTTTCATTATATTTAACAATTTTATGCTGATTTAATGTTTTACATTTTTTTTCTTATGTGTCATCGATCTAGTCGTGACGTTTAATATTGAATATATTTTATTGTTCATGTTTTTTAAGTTCTGATATGGTAATTTTCGATAGAGCATCGGCAACATAGTTATCTTTTCCCATAAGATATTCTACTTTAAAGTCATATTCTTCTAAGTCAACTCTTAATTTAGAGCTTGGGTTTTTCATTGAAAACAAAGTCATATTCTTCGAAGTCAAGTCTAATTCGTGTTAATTTAAAGCTTGGGCTTTTCATTGAAAACAAATATGAAAGTGGTGTATAATCAGTGCGTACAAGAAAACGTTTTCCATAAATATATCGTCTGAAATGTTTTATTGCCCAATGTATGGCTGTTAATTCTAGTTCGATGGTGGATTTAGTGCTTTCTCCTTTTGTGAATGCTTTTGATGCATACGCAATAGGTAGATGTTTACATTCGTATTCCTGTGTTAACACCGCACCACAGGAATGTTTGCTTGCATCTGTTGTTATACAGCATTTTTTCGTGAAATCAGGATATTGGAGCAATGTTGGACTCATTAATGCCTTTTTTAGATATTTGAACGAATCATCACAATCTTTGTTTCATTCGAACTTTACAACTTTTTTGGACAATCTTGTTAGATGTCTTGAATACTCTGAAACATTTTTTATAAACCTTTGATAGTAATTGCAAAATGCTAGAAATCTTTTTGCGCTATCGGCATCTTTTGGCGTTTGATATTTTTCTATTATCGAATATTTACTATCATCTGGGAGAATTCCTTTGTCTGTGCATTTATGACTAAGGTAAGTGACTTCTGTCATGAAAAATTAACATTTTTCTGCATGTAATTTAAGATTATGTTCTCCGCAAATTTGAAAAACGTGCTTTAGATTTGACAGCATGTGGTTTTCTGAACATCCTAACACTACTAAATCGTCCATATAGAGAAAAGCTTGATCTGGGTTTAATCCACTGAAGGCAATTGTCATCATTCTTTGAAAAGAATTCGGTGCTATTTTTAATCCATATGGTAATCTTGTAAATCTATATGACACATTGTTTGTTGAAAATGACGTAAAGTCTCTTGAATTTTTGTCTATTCCAATTTGATGAAAACCAGACATTAAGTCTAGACAGGAAAAGTACTTAGCTCTTCCGAGTTGATCCAAAATATCGTCTATTCTTGGTAATGGGAATTTATCTGCAACCAATTTCTTATTTATTTGTCTATAATCTACTACAAGTCTCCATCTTTTATTTTCTGAATCAGGTAAAGATTTATTTGGTACTAATAGAATTGGACTATTGTATTCAGAAAATGATGGTTCTACTATATTGTCTTCTATTAATTTGCTTACTTGTTTATTTATTTCTTCTTAATGTTAATGTGGTATTCTATAATTTTTAATGTATACAGGTTGGTCATCTTTTACTCTCAACTTTAGCTCATAAAAATTATTAGTTGTTATTGGTTCTGTTTCTAAACCGAAAATATCATAATATGAATTGCAAAGTTCCGTTAATGTATTTTTAAATTGATCCGGAAAGTATTTTTTTTTAATTTTTAAAACTTGAGCTTTCTGCTCGTTTCTGTTACAGAACTATTTTTAAATATATTGTAGTTTGAGATGTTCTCGGATTTTATTTGACATTGTTTTATTATACTAATGTTGTTGTTGGTATTAAGTATGATTATAAAAAAAAGTTGTTACCAAGGTATTAGCAATGAAAACACCTGGTTCTATTTCTTTATTTGGTATTAGTAGTTCATTATTTACTGATATTATTTTTATTTAGCTTATTACTTCAGATCTTAGAGGTGATATAATATGATCTCCATTATTAATTATGGGTATTTCTGTTGAATGCTTGATATAATAATGTCGTAAGATAAGGTAATCAGTGTTATTATTGAAATCTAATATGCAATTATACTTTTTAAAGAAATCCATGCCGATGATTCCATCGCATGGTATAGGAAAATCATTTTGTACTACTTTAAATTTATGTGGTATTAAAAAATTTTTTTGTATTTAGGATCGAAATGTATATTTCCTATTGGTTGTATTTTACCTTGTCCTATTCCGCTTAAAGTTGTTCTTTTATTGGTATTTTCATTTTTAATATTGAAATGTTCTATTTTTATTAGTAAAAATATCAGCGCCTTTATCAATTAGTAAATTTATTGGTTTGTTAGTATTATTTATTTGAAGTTGAACAATGAAACATAAGTTGAGGTTTAAGTGATATATTCTGTTATTTATTGAAATACACTTAGGGGAAAATCCAAGTTTTCCGAACTATTTTCATTTTATTCTATTGCTCTAACGTAATTTCTGTTTGTGTTGTTGTTATTTGGTCTTTGCCAGTAATTACTATTGTTGTATCTATTGTTATAATTATTGCTATTATTGTTATAGCTTCGTGTGTAGTGATTTCTTCCACGAAAATTTGTATAATTTTTACGAAAATTATTGCTCATTATCTTCTTCTGTAATGCAGTATAGTGCTTTGTTTTCCAGTTGCTTCTGTGCAACTATTTACACACTTGCCAATAGCATCGTTCATGTTATTGTATGGTCCTGCTTCCATGATAAGTTTTACTTTATCAATAGTGCAGTTTTTAGTGAGGGCTTTTACAGCAATTTGTGTTGAGTATTTGTTTGCTAAGTCGTAGTGTAGTCCATCTGATATATATGCGCTCTCTAAGGACTTAGTTAATTGTTCTATTTCGATACAATAAGTGTTAGCAGTTTTGTTATTTTGTTTAATGTTCATTATTTTTGCTGTTATAACCTCTACTGATTCACCTTTAACTGAACTGGTTAGCTTGTTTATTATATCTAGTATTGTTGTTTGGTCAGTTATCAAATTTCTTGCATTATTTTAATTTTGTTTTAATAAGGTTTACTGCAATTGCTTCATGTTCACCTTTGATTGTGTTTACTAAATTTAGTGAATCAAGAAATGCACGTAAGTTTTCTGATTTACCATCAAAATCTGTAATCAGTTTTGAAGCTGTGCTTAGAAATTCTACTATAGTTGGAGACGTTATGATTATTTTAGTTTTTATGTTTATGTTATCAGTTACACCTTCGTGTAGTGAGTATGGTAAATTAATTTCTATCGACTTTTTATCAGTAATTTTTGACAAGCGTGATTTCAAAATTATTAAAAAATGCTTGTGCTGCCGTTTGGTGAGCTTTGGTGAGTCTATTGTAGTGTACGTTGAATAAGACCCTTATTTTTTCTAAACATGCAAGAAGATTATTAATATGGTATTTAATTATTTCTTCTTTAATTTGTCTATCAATGTTTAGACATTTATATGATCTGTCAAATTCCTTCTTTATTGTCCTCGCTTTGTTAATTATTTCTTGCCATTCCATTAGCTTCTTTTTCTTTTAAGTTTTATCTAATTCATTTGCTCTGCTAGCATACCTTTTTCTAAGACCTCTTTTGTGTAACAAATATAATTTTAGTAAAAGATTAATTGACGCAATTATCACTAATATTAATGTTAACCCATTAACCGCCAAAATAAAACGAGAAGAGATAATTAACAAAAAAGTTTATTTTCTAATTCATCCTATATAAACTTAATATAAATTAACGAAAAAAGTTTGAAAAATAATAAGTAGGGTGGGTGGAATGGGTGTACTCAATTGAGTTCAGCGGCGGTTTATAGATGAAAATCTTCCAAAAATTTTTTTTCGATTGCCACCGAACTCTTGCATGACATAAAACACATCTTAGCTGCTTTTCTATTTTTTGGGGGTGTAGACCTAGGCCATCTGGAAGGTCGAGCTTTTGTTTGCACTTTTTGGAGTAAGTAGTACCTTGCAATGGAATGTCTAAATAAAAGTTGGTCCATGTTATCGCTGGTACTTATTACATGTAATCTCCAAGGATTTGAAAAAGCCATATCTATAATATAGGTAAATAAACCCCACCACCATCTCTTACCACGAATGGCTATTCTATAGAGTGAAATAGACTGGTCCAATTCATCTCCTTCTCTCATATGTTTATTGTAATACTGAAATATTTTTGAAATACTGACATCAATTTTTTTACTGTTGTGTAGTAGACAACGTTTAACAGCTCCTAATGGTTCAATTGTGTCATAATATGTTGCCATTGTACATCCACTATTGTCTTTCCATTTTACCAAAAGAATTTAATATTTTGAATTTCTCAGTTTCTTATTTCTTTAGGACTTCCTAATGCACTCTTTTTAGTTCTGTTCTCTCTAATTATTCCAGTAGCATGACATCCCCTCTCTTTGAGTTCCACCATGAGATTATAACCAGCGATAACTTGTAAAAGAATTATCGAAAAATACTTCATGCGATGCTGGGTCAGTCTCCATTTTGGTAATCAACTTTTTAACTATTCTAGACCCTAAAGATCAGTAGAATTTTCCATCGATTTTCTACAATAAACATCGAAAGTATAGCAATATCCGGTGGAGCCCAATTTTTAAATCCGAATCGCACTGATTCTCCACGTATAAACTGCTTAGCAGTGTGATGGCCAAAGTATTTTACTATCGACTCATCAACTGAAATGTGCTCGTGGAACACTCCCCACTGCAGCAATTTTTTCATTACAACATTTGCTAACGGCCGTATTGAAGAGTTGAAGAGTATGTTGGGAATCCCTTTTTGACAAATGTGGAAGAGCATACAAGTACGCTTAATATTTCTGTTACAGTGTTGCCACAAATTGTATATGGATTCTGCCGCTGTACTCAATTGAGTACACTTGTATTTCAAATCGTGTAACTTTGTAAAAATAGATAGCAGACTATTTGTTGTTTGCTTATTTCATCAAGAGAAATGTTCCTTTTTAAAGAAATGAAACAGAAAAGAAATCTGTAATATTGTAAAAACTGAAAAACGACAAAGTCTGTGCTTATCTCGCCACGCTAACTTTCTGTCAGTTTAACAGTCCATTTTGGAAAGTTGATGAACAATCTAATTAATTTTTTTTTGAGGGCTATAGCTTTCTTTTAAAATGTAAATACCAAAAATTCAAAAAAATTTTAAAGTTTTTAAAATATATGCAAATGCTTAGCTGTACTCAAATGAGTACAGCGGCGCCAAATGGGTTAATAACCATAGTGAATTTATTTCAACTATTTATAAATTAGTTATAACATTAGCATTGGGGTTTTCTAATTGTGACGCTGTTTTTTTTTAATTTTATTTATTTATTTATTTATTTAATAAGTCATTAGATTTTACATCCTTACTGACTAGATAACAAATTAGTTCAAGAATTTAAATATAAAATAAGATTTCTTTTCAATACGGTATTCTCTCAGATAAGTTCATGATATGGTCACATTTGTTAAAGTTGACACAAGCGCGACGAAAAGAATCATTATTAGCATAAACAGAGCGGTAATATTTTAATGCCAAGATTTCAAAATTGCGAGTAGGTCTTACAGGAACATTGAAGTATAGTTGATTAAGTAAGAACTCCGAATCAACATCGCCTCGAACCAGTCCCATAACAAATAAAGCACTCAACGTCGATCGTCGACTTTTTACTGTAGGCAATTTTATTAGAGCAAGTCTACTTTGATACGGCGGTAAGACATACGAATTCCAACCAAGCCCACGCAGACAAAAAATTAGAAACTGTTTCTGTACAGATTCAATACTATTGATATGAATGGAGTAACAAGGATCCCAGACAATCGATCCATAATCAAGAATTGGCCGAACAAGAGATGTATATAATAGTTTTGTAATATAAGGATCTAGAAATTCCTTAGACCAGCGTTTCATAAATCCAAGTACACCGTAGGCCTTGTTGACCATTATAGAGATGTGATCACGAAAGTTTAGTCTATGATCCAACAGTATGCCAAGATCCAATATAGTATCAACTTTATTTAAAATATCGTTACAAATATAATAGGACGTCTCAATTAGATTGTGTCTGAAAAATGACATGTGTTTGCATTTCTTTACATTTAACTTTAATAAATTATAGCTGCACCATTGAGAAAAATGTGTAAAGTCAGTACACAGTAAATTATGTCCATTAATATCATTAAAAGAGTTAAAAATTTTTACATCGTCAGCATACATTAACACTCTGGAATGACATACAACCGTCGGAAGATCATTGATGAATAAAGTGGACAAAATTGGACCCAAGTGACTGCCTTGAGGAACACCAGAATGAACATAAATGGTATTTGATATAGTGTTTCCAAATTTAACTTGCTGAGTTCTTCCAGACAGATAAGAGTTTAACCATTTTAAAGCAAAATTATTAAAGCCCATAAGTGATAATTTGTGTAATAAAAGATTGTGGTTAACTTTATCGAACGCCTTACTGAAGTCAGTGTATATTACATCAGTTTGCATTTTATTTGTAAAACCTTCGTTGACAGTAGTAGTGAGTTCCAAAACATTAGTAATAGTTGAACGGGAATTACGAAAACCATGTTGGCAAGGCGTTAAAATGGAAGAAATTTGATGAGTTAAGTAGTCAGTGATAATTTTTTCAAGTAGTTTTGGAATTGCATTAATTTTGGCGATACCTCTATAGTTAGATACCACGGACTTACAGCCATATTTAAATAGAGGAATTATATACGATTTTTTCCACACTGATGGTAAATAGCAAGACTCAATAGATTTGTTAAACATTACAGTAAGAGGTACAGACAGTGATGCAGTACAGTTTTTAAGGATACAACTTGGTATACCATCAGGACCAGGGCTGAACGAGTTTTTCAGTGACTTTAAGTTAGAGAGTACTGTGTCAATATTTATGAAAGGAATATAGATCCCACAAGAATGAGTTGTAGTGTAAGGATAACTTGTTGTTATCATTTTTATTTCTGCTCCCTTACTTAATTTGCTTAACAAAAATATTTAAATTTGTTCCTATTCATTATAATGAATCATTTACATAAATTTTTTTCTTAAATTTTTATTTCATAATTTGTTTATTCTTTTTCTAATTTGTTTATTTGTGGTTCCTTTAACAAAAATATTTAAATTTTTTCCTCTTCATTATAAAGGATCATTTACATAATTTTTTTTTATATTTTTATTTCATAATTTGTTTATTGTTGTTTCTTATTTTCTAAGTTCTCTAATCTTATTTTCTATTTTATCTATTTGTATCCACATTTGTTGGGCGGATTCCCACGATCGTGGTGGATTCTAATCCACCTAATGAGGATAGATCGTTCCCGTTTTAGTTTTTGGGTAACGCCAGCTCTTCTATTTTTCCTTTTAAATTTTGGTATTTCTGTTAATTTAGTTTGTTTTAAGGCGATTTGCCTTTTTTATAGTCTTCTACTGTTAGGGTTCTCGGCCCTTCTTTAATAATACAATTAAAAATTAGAGTAAGAAAAGAAAAAAATATTTGCCTCGAGCGATAAGTCGCTTATAGGCCCTATGAGTGCGAACTTGCGCAACTCGTTAATATATATATATATATATATATATATATTTTTATTTTTTTATTTTTAAATATTACTATATTATGCGATGGCTTGCAGCATGTTGTTCCATTGGGCAATGTTGTTCTTCTTCATGTCTTATGTGGTTGATGCAGTTCATCATCATCTATTGCCTCTTGGCCAGGCAAGTTTTTCTCTTCTCTTCTGGCAGATACTTGGCTAATCTGCCAGGACACGTTATTTTGTTATGTCAGGTACAATATATTTTGCACTCTAACAAACTGGGAGGATCGCCATGTAATGTTGTTAATTGAAGAGTTTTTATTATATTTTCATCGTGCGACCTTGGGTTGTCGCTTCAGCCATTTAATTTATTTTAGAATTAGTTTATGGAGCAACGATATTGTCGCTTCAGTGTCTATTTTAATTCTTAATTCTATTTGGGAAAATCTTCTCCTTTTATTTCAGCTTTGAGAAGAAAGATTAACCACCTTAACTATATAACTTAAATATTGCTTACATTTAGTTTCTTATAATTACCTAAAATTAGTTCGGCGGGAAAACAAAATAAATCTGTTTCCCACAGACGAAATATGAGGCGAGCATTAGGCATGCAAATATTTAGTACATTTCAAGTGCAGCGGGAGTGACCAAAAGTCAAACAAATAATGAATACAACAAACACATATTCCAAGTGCAGCGGTACAAGGTATCAAGTGACGTCTGTTGTCCATATGTATTTTACCTGATGTAACCTGATTCTTTTATTAATTTATAGTCATGCCTTGCAAAGAGTGCATTCATGCTACAATGGAAAGCATATCAAACTTGAGCAGCAACCAATTTATGCTCAAGCACTGCACATCATCAAAACCTGCACAAGTGCAATCGAACCATGGCACTTTATTAAACTTTTATGCGATCCGTGACAGATTAGACAAAACCTATGCGGATACTCGACCACTGTACGTACTTCAAGCTGAAATGAAGAGATGTACTCAAGCAAGAAAATCATTGGGAGAATTCCATGATGATATAAACACATGCTTAAATTTAATTATTTCGAAAATATCAATCTCTGGTCACATTAAGGCTGCAAGGGAAGCTAGGGTCGTTTAAGCAAAAGAAGATTCCGAACGAGTTTTTATAGCTAGAGTCAACAGCTCGTTTATCCAATCAACCCTTTATAGCAATTCCCTTCATGACTTCGAACATGCATATAAGATCGCAAGAACGATTGAAGACGACAATTGATATCAAAATCTGAGACATACATATAATAATGAATCAAAACAGACATACATATAACAATGAACTGCGGTTTCAACAAACATCATAATCAATATCATAAGAATCACCAGAGATATTCTCAAAAACATCCGAATTTTTTAGCACCGAGACAAAATTATGAACGGCCCCGTCTGGAACCAATGGACATCTCATCAGGTAACACAACCTTTAGACAACGTATACATCACGACAACAATTTCAACGACCACACTATGAAACGACGTAGAGAGCCAAGCGGACATTTCCAACACACCAAACACATGAGGAACAACAATATTATTTCTGAAGATGACAACAGAAACACAACTGTGGACACAGGTATTGTTAATAATATGGTAGTTAAGAATTTAAACTAAAAAATGGGTTGCCCCACATAACCATGACAGACGATGAACAAACGTACGATGTATTGATAGGCACAATCCATAATTGTGTAAAACCCATAATTATGTAAAAAAATCATTAAAATTTAATATCGTTAAAAAATAAAACTTATTAAGGTTAGTTCAATGCATGGGACGTCAGTAATAAGTACAATGCAAACAGTTAAATTTCTTGGGAAAGATATAGACTTTTTCGAGTTAGACAATATACAAGACTCCGATTTAATATTATGATGGAAAGGAATAGACGTACTAAATGTCACAATAAATAATCAAAACATGACATATACTGTAAATAAAAGAGAAGAAATTGTTAGTATAAATTATATTATAGATAATGATATGTACAAAGAGAAGATAGATAAGTTAATGTAGGAAAACAATGGCATAGGTCCATTACCCTTCAGTACAACTATAGAAGCCACGATTAGGACAAAAACAGACGAACCCATTTGGACGAAGCAGTACCCACATCCCATAGCGGACAATGACTAGTAACAGCCCATATAATTCACCCATTCGGACTGTCCCGAAAAAAGGACTAGATGAAAAGGGACGACCAAAAATGCTCATGGTCTTTGATTTTCAAAAACTAAATTCAAATGCAGTGACTGATAGATACATCATACCCGACATAAATATGACGATACAAAATTTAGGGAAAGCATTTGTGTAACCGGGGGCAAGTACAAAATAGTCAGGATGCCCTTCGGCTTAAAAAATGCACCATCGATATCCCAAAGATGTATATATCGACGATGTGCTTATATACTCCTCATCACCAGAAGAACATAGAATCATATTTAACGCACTAAACAAAGCAACACTTAGAGTATCAGAAGAAAAATCTAGGGTTTTTCAAACAGAAGTCGAATACTTAGGCCACATCATAAAACATAATAAAATCGCAACTAATCCGGATAAGCTTGAAACAATCGAAATCCTGTAGTGTCTGCACTTAAAGAGTTGAGAGGATTTTTGGGTATGACAGGATATTACAGGAAGTTAATTCAAGGATACGCTAGCATAGCTAAGCCCCTAACTATCCACCAACAAATAAATTTCATATTATAATAGTACAATGACAATATGTCAAAAAATTTGTTTATTAACAATTCAATTGAGATTTTATTTTTCATTTTGCCTTATAAATACTTTCATTGTTATCCAAGGGATTTCTAATTGTTTAAAGGTATAGAAAAATAAAATAGAGTCATATCGAATAAAAGTTGTTTGTTGGGTTTGGTTTGTATAAGTTTCATAGCCTGCTACACTTATTATAATGTCATTTTTTTAAATCGTTTGTGAATTTTTATAGTTAATTTATTTAACATAATTCTCAGATGGTTTTTGGAAGTCTTTTAATAAGTTGAGAAGTTTGAAACTTTGCAAAACTGTAGTTGAAGTCTACTGACGATTTGGTAAGAAGCGCCAATGAAATGCATATAGACATTGCTTAACCACCCAACAAATAAATTTCATATATATATGTCAAAAAATTATTTTATTAAATATTTCTATTAATATATGTATATACATAGATAAAAATAATTTTACAATGAAAAATTGTTTATAGTAAAAAATTCATTCATATTATTTATAATAATTAGTAGAAAATAATTCAGTACAAATATATTTCTATGGGAAAAAATTCTTTGATTATAAAAAATTTCATAAGCTACATCTCTTCATAAAAAAATTGTAATAAACATTTTTCAATAGAAAACATTTTATAATAAAAATATTTTTGTAAAATATATTTATATACAGAAAGAAAACATATCATTACAACTCATTTTCTATAAAATATTCTGCATCGATAATTTTTATGTCGAAAAGTTTGTGTATCCAAAAATTAACCCTAGAACCCTTTTTATAAAAAATTGTTTACATAGAATAGAATGCTTAATAACTTTACTGCGTAAGCATTCTTCATAGGAGATCTCTAAGTATATATTATCTAGTGCTCAGAAGGTTAAAATTTTAAATCTACTTTTTTGTAATATGTTTTATTGACAATAAAGTAATTTGAATTTAAATACTATGGATATTTTATTTTACGCAGTTAAAAGTAGTCCTCAAAAATTGCATCAGATATTGCACATGTAGGTATTAACACTTCGGTGCGAGTGGATATTTATTTGTTTCTTTACCCTACATTAATACAAACAATTATTAAGCTCATTTTCTTATTCACATACATATATTTTTAAGGAATAATGCCTTTGAGGTCGTAAAGCAAAAATGCGCACAGTTGGGCGAAAGAGAGTCTAAGTAAATGGTTTTGCTTATGGACGAAATGATCATAAGAAAAGAGTTAAGGTATAATCAGAGTTTAGATTTAACAGATAAATTCGAAACAACAGGTTTTGTAAGAACTAAAGTTTTGGTACTCATGCATGTGTTTCTATGGTAAAAGCATTGTTTTCTAATTGGAGTATAATTTAAAAAAATTCGCGTGAGATTTTCAACTCAATTTTTTAGCAGAACTGTTACCGCTGCTATTGAAAAAATATGTAGAAGTGGCCCTTGCAACAGCTCAGTTTGTGAAAAAAAAATTGGTAAGATTTACGATTGTCTTAATAGTGGTTCCCTTTATGGCGATAACTGCTACATATCTGCAGTTCAAGTTAACAATGAACCTCACAAATTTATACAAAACTTTATGAAATATCTGGATGACGTGGAATTCGTTGACCAACAAAAGCGTGTTTTCTTTTTTAAATGGTATGAAGCTCACCTTTAATTCAGTCCATTTACTGGTTTTTGTTTAGTAATGACAACAGTAAAAGGTTCACTGAACGTAAGTTGTAATTCAATACACCTTTTCATGGCCAGCCAAAATTTCATTCAACTCAGAAACCTTGCTTAATAAATAATTGTAGAATTATATTTGATTTTTGCTGAGTTGTACAATGGTACATTTTATTTACTATAAGTTATTTTGCATACACGCATTTTTCTCTAAAAACTATTACTCAGCTTTAAGGTGCAATTTCATTGAACTCAGAATGACTGCTGACACAGTTTTGCTAATTTAATTTATTTTGTTGTTTTATTACCATTTCGATTTATATATATAAGCAATGAAATATTGATTGATAATTCAGAATAAAGTTTAACAATAAGAAGCACGGTTCAAGTGCCGGTGATTCATTAAATTTATTGTTTTCATTACTCAACCGGAATCTCGGTTCAAGTGCCGACGATTCACACGCAAATACATTAAGAACTTTAATTCTCAAACACGAGTCACGGTTTAAGTGCCGCCGACTTACACTCTGTTATATACAATCAAGTATTAACACTTGGTGACCCCGCCGTGATTCTTCATCAACGCAATGGAAGAATTAGTGCGCAGCCAACGCCACTTAGGAGCGCAGATTGAAGCACTCGTAAGGAACTTTTCAAAGGATTCAAAGGATCGAAAAACACCTGAATATTTCGTTAAACGTTTGGCCGCTTTGACAGAGCTCGCAGATGAATTCCACAAAAATCATGAAGTGATCAGGGCAATGGAGGACGAGCCCCTGGATGACGACTACATTGTACAAGAATACTACGACAAAATCACTCAAATCATAGTGAAGTATACAAACTTATTTGAACAAGGAACGAACATACGTCACGCAACCAGCAGCAACAAGATTTAACCCAACAATCGGCATCACCCGAAATCCGAAAAATCCTTCGGAATCAACGAGCATTAATGAAGGCGCTCACCCGAAATATTGACGAAATATTTGCGCAACGACAACATGAACACCATTCGTCATACTAAAATATTAAGGCGAATATCATCGAAAAATACATGATGGACCTAGCTACTAATAATACCGCTCTGTGGGCATCAACTAATGATGACAAGATCGAAGACTACACTATACAAACATTTTATGAGCTCCAAGCAAGGGCAGCAGCCATGATAGAGCTTCAGCAACACATGCAATTAGATCCACCAATTCCTCATCGGCGGCCAACAGCACCAGGAGACATCGACATAACACTTCCCAGAATCACCCTACCTACTTCTGATGGAAACTACCAACGCTGGATGGAGTTCAAGGATATCTTCTCAGAGCTAGTTCACAACACACCCATAAGTGAAGCAAAAAAGATGCACTACCTAACAACTTCTTTACAAGGAGAACCAAAAAACCTCATCAAGCAACTGCCGGCAGTAGGAATCAATTATTCTGCGGCCTGGTCACTTATTAGCAACAGACACGGCAACAAAAGGCTTCTAGTGTCCACATTACTGAGCAAGCTAATGTCGCAGTCATCCACCAAAAGGGATTTTGCGTCATCATTAAAATCACTTCATGATGTTACCAAGGAGTGTATTCATGGTCTCAAGGCACAAGGCATACCAGTACAGCATTGGGACGCCATTTTGTTCCATCTATTGCAACACAAAATGGATGAAGAAACCCAAACTCCGTTCGAGCACGATTTAAACGACAATAGGCGCCTCATTACCATTGATGAACTAGTAACGTATTTGGAGCGAAGATTTCAATCCTTGGAGACACGAAGAAAGGGTGACAGATCAACAACGCGAACTTGCGCTTCGATGACAGCATTAGAAACGAGGGAAATTTGCAAAATCTGTAAGAGGGAGACTCATAATATTTATGCCTGCAGAAAATTTACCAATGCCGAGTTAAACCAAAGATGGAAATGGGTAAAGGACTTCCAGCTATGTGCTAACTGCCTAAAACCAGGACATCAAGTCAACGAATGCAAGTCACGACATTGTAACAAATGTACAAAAAATCATAACACATTGCTACATAACCCCAAAGCAAAGGCACCCTACAATAAATCTACTACACAAGACAAGTCAGCACCACATCTATCAGGTCCTTCACGGGTTGAAGTAGGTCATGACCAAGTATCTAACAAGGTCAGCCTCCTGACGAATCATGCAGTCAAGAATTCTCATTATATCTTACTGGGAACTGCACGCATAAAACTAGAATCTGCAAACGGGCAGAATATTGAATGTCGAGCTATCTTGGACTCCGGCTCACAAGTGAACCTAATAACAGACCGTGCATGGAAAAAACTGGGTGGCAGATCCAGACAAGTGTGCTTGAGCGTGGAAGGCATTGGAGTGAACAAAACCAAGATGCGCCATCAGACAAGCATTCAGTTTCAGTCAACAATAAATAATTATGTTGCAGAATTAGACGCCCATATTGTACCAAAAATTGTCTCTGACCAGCCAGTTCATAATTTTAACATTGAGACTTGGAAAATTCCGCAGAATATTCACTTAGCTGACCCAGGATTCAATCAACCAAGTCGAATTGACTGTTTGCTAGGAGCAGAAATTATGTTCGAACTACTTAGAGATGGACAAATTAAATTGACAGATAATCTTCCGGTACTGCAAAATTCAGTCCTAGGATGGGTAATAGCTGGTAAGGTCGAATCAAACTTCACCGATAGCGCAGTCGGAATATGTACCACAGAGGAATTAGAAGAAGCCGTTTCTCGATTCTGGGAGTCTGAGAAACCATCAGAAAATGAAACCAAGCTGGCAGAACTACACTGTGAGGCGCACTTTCTACAATACATGTTTCGAATTGAAGATGGCAGATTTGTAGAAAACTCCCTTTGAAAGATCACCCTTCGGTGCTGTCGGAATCCATAAGCATAGCATACAAAAGATTTGAATCAATCGAGCGGCGCTTCAAAACCAATTCAACGCTAAATGATCAGTATGTCTCATTTATGAGAGAATATGAAGCATTAGGTCATATGACAAAAACCAAACCCGAAGACATCAGCTCCCCTCATTATTTTATACCACAGCATTGCGTACTACGATCAGAATGCTCATCAACCAAATTAAGGGTCGTCTTCGACGCATCGGCCCACAGATCATTGGGACTGTCTTTAAATGACATAATGCATAATGGTCCTACTGTTCAGAGCGACCTCTTTGCTATTTTACTACGATTTAGAATGCACAAGTACGTTCTTAAAACTGATGTCGAAAAAATGTACAGACAGATATGGGTTAACCACGAAGATCGGAATTTACAGCTAATCCTCTGGAGAGAAAATGACAACCACCCAATCAATGTATATCAACTGAACACAGTAACATATGGCACCAGGGCTGCACCATACCTAGCTACACGCTGTCTTGTCAAACTAGCAGATGACTGTAATGGACAATTTCCTTATGGAGCGTCATCCCTGCGAAGAGATTTTTATGTCGATGATGGCTTAACAGGAGCTGATTCAATTCATGAAGCCTTAATGATACAAAAGGAATTAATAACCATTTTAGCAGGAGCAGGAATGAAGCTCAAAAAATGGTGTTCAAACAACAAAAACTTGTTGCGTGGAATCGCAACCGAAGATCAGGAGGCTGATCTCAACTTTGAGTCAAAGGAAACTCAATCAACTAAAACCTTGGGACTTCTATGGCTCCCGAAATCGGATGTGTTTTGCATCAAAGTCAATATTCAAGAACACAAACATACAACGAAACGTACCATGAGCTCCGATTTGGCACACATATATGATCCATTAGGGGTGATTGGTCCAGTGTTAGTAACTGGTAAAATTCAACTTCAAAAAACATGGCAAACAAAACTCGACTGGGATGACAACCTTCCTACGGAACTCGAAAAGGAATAGAATCATATAGAAAGGACCTACTAACACTGAACAAGATAAAATTTCCAAGACATATATTCAGCAATCAAGGAACCAGAACGATTAAAATACATTCATTCGCAGACGCATCAGAAAAGGCTTATGGTGCTGCAGTATACGTAAGAGTCGTGCAAGGGGATGAAACAGTGAGAGTCAATCTTCTGTGTTCAAAATCACGCGTAGCTCCGACAAAACAACAAACAATACCTCGTTTAGAACTATGTGCAGCACTGTTGGCAGCTGGGCTTACAGCGAAAGTAAAGGCTAATCTGAACTGGGAGAATAAAAAATCCTTTTTCTGGACTGATTCCCAAATCGTGCTTGCTTGGCTACACAATTATCCAGGGAAACTACCGGTATACGTGGCCCACCTCATTGTAAAAATTCTTCGGGCAACGATTCCAGAGCAATGGTACCACGTCCCATCCAAACAAAATCCTGCTGATATCTTATCAAGAGGTATAAAGCCCTGAAGGTACGTCACATACAAGCTGCCGACTTCGATGGCCTTAAGCGCGCATGGATAAGGGACAATTTTGTACCCAGGACGGACCCCCTTAGCTCTTTAACTCCATTTCTGGACGAAGAAGGGATAATAAGAGTGGGTGGACGACTAAGTTCCTCGACACAGCAGTTCGATGCAATACATCAAATGATTTTACCAAGCCAAGATACGCTTGTAAAACTTTTTATAGAGAAAATACATAGGGAGCACTATCACTGTGATCCTCAAGCACTACTGGCACAAGTACGACAGCGATTTTGGCCATTAAAGGGCAAAAGCATCACAAGAGCAATTGTCCAACGGTGCGTACGATGTACAGAGGCAAGACCAACTATGTATAACCAAGTTATGGGAAACCTTCCAACACATCGGGTACAACCAGCTCGGCCATTCCTGAAGTTGGGAGTGGATTATTGCGGCCCATTTTTTGTACATTTTAAAACAAGAGGAAAGCGACCCCAAAAGGCATATGTCGCAGTCTTTTGCTGTTTTGTCACTAAGGCAGTCTATGATCAGTACGTACAAGAAAGTGTTTGCCATAAATATATGGTCTGAAATGTTTTATTGCCCAATGTATGGCTGTCAATTCTTGTTCAATTGTGGATTTATTGCTTTCTCCTTTTGTGAATGCTTTTGATGCATACGCAATAGGTAGATTTTTACCTTCGTATTCCTGTGTTAACAACGCACCACAGGCATCTGTGTGTTTGCTTGCATCTGTTGTTATATAGAATTGTTTCGTGAAATTAGGATATTGGAGCAATGTTATCATTAATGCCATTTTTACCATTCGAACTTTGCGCCTTTTTTGGATAATCTTGTCAGATGTCTTGAATACTCTGAAAATTTTTTTGTACACCTTCGATAGTAATTGCAAAATGCAAATCTTTTTGCGCTGTTGGCATCTTTTGGCGTTGGGTATTTTTCTATTATCGAATATTTACTATCATCTGGGAGAATTCCTTCGTCTGTGATTTTATGACCAAGGTAAGTGACTTCTGTCATGAAAAATGAATATTTTTCTGCATGTAATTTAAGATTGTGTTCTCCGCAAATTTAAAAAACGAGCTTTAGATTTGAAAGCATGTGGTTTTCTGAACATCCTAACACTACTAAATCGTCCATATAGAGAAAAGCTTGATCTGGCTTTAATCCGCTGAAAGCAATTGTCATCATTCTCTGAAAAGATTTCGGTGCTATTTTTAATCCGTATGGTAATCTTGTAAACCTGTACGACCCATTATTTGTTGAAAATGACTTAAGTCTTCTGATTCTTTGTCTAATCCAATTTGATGAAAACCAGAAATTAAGCTAGACAGGAAAATTACTTAGCTCTTCCGAGTTGATCCAAAATATTGTCTATTCTTGGTAATGCGAATTTATCTGCAACCAATTTCTTATTTATTTGTCTATAATCAACCACAAGTCTCCATCTTTTATTTTCTGAATTAAGTAAAGATTTCTTTGTTACTAGTAGAATTGGACTATTGTATTCAGAATATGATGGTTCTGCTATTTTGTCTTCTATTAATTTTTTTACTTGTTTATTTATTTCTTCTTTATGTTAATGTGGTATTCTATAATTTTTAATGTATACAGGTTGGTCATCTCTTACTCTCAACTTTAGCTCATAAAAATTATTAGTTGCTATTGGTTCTGTTTCTAAACCGAAAATATCACAATATGAATTGCAAAGTTCCGTTAATATATTGATCCGGAAAATTTTTTTTTTAATTTGTAAAACTTGAGCTTTCTGTTCGTTTCTGTTACAGAATTATTTTTAAATATATTGTAGTTTGAGATATCCTCGGGTTTTATTTGACATTGTTTTTTTATACTAATGTTGTTGTTAGTATTAAGTATGCGTATGAAAGCATTGTTTGTTGTTACCAAGGTATTAGCAATGAAAACACTTGGTTCTATTTCTTGATTTGGTATTAGTAGTTCATTATTTACTGATATTATTTTTATTTAGCTTATTACTTCAGATCTTGGAGGTAATATAATATCATCTCCATTAGTAGTTATGGGTATTTCTGTTGAATGCTTGATATAATAATGTCGTAAGATAAGGTAATCAGTGTTATTATTGAAATCTAATATGCAATTATACTTTTTAAAGAAATCCATGCCGATGATTCCATCGCATGGTATAGGAAAATCATTTTGTACTACTTTAAATTTATGTGGTATTAAAAAATTTTTTTGTATTTAAGATCGAAATGTATATTTCCTATTGGTTGTATTTTACCTTGTCCTATTCCGCTTAAAGTTGTTCTTTTATTGGTATTTTCATTTTTAATATTGAAATGTTCTATTTTTATTAGTAAAAATATCAGCGCCTTTATCAATTAGTAAATTTATTGGTTTGTTAGTATTATTTATTTGAAGTTGAACAATGAAACATAAGTTGAGGTTTAAGTGATATATTCTGTTATTTATTGAAATACACTTAGGGGAAAATCCAAGTTTTCCGAACTATTTTCATTTCATTCTATTGCTCTAACGTAATTTCTGTTTGTGTTGTTGTAATTTGGTCTTTGCCAGTAATTTTTATTGGTGTTATTGTTGTATCTATTGTTATAATTATTGCTATTATTGTTATAGCTTCTTGTGTAGTAATTTCTGCTACGAAAATTTGTATAATATCTACGAAAATTATTATTTTGATTGTTTTGTTTTCTTCTGTAATGCTATATAGTGTTTTGTTGTCCAGTTGCTTCTGTGCAACTAATTACAAACTTGCTAATAGCTTCGTTAATGCTATTGTATTGTCCTGCTTCCATGATAAGTTTGACTTTATCAATAGTGCAGTTTTTAGTGAGTGCCTTTACTGCAATTTGTGTTGAGTATTTATTTGCTAAGTCGTAGTGTAGTCCATCTGATATATATGCGCTCTCTAAGGACTTAGTTAATTGTTCTATTTCGCTACAATAAGTGTTAGCAGTTTTGTTATTTTGTTTAATGTTCATTATTTTTGCTGTTAGAACCTCTACTGATTCACCTTTAACCGAACTGTTCAGTTTGTTTATTATATCTAGTATTGTTGTTTGGTCAGTTATCAAATTTCTTGCATTACTTTTTAATTTTGTTTTAATGAGGTTTACTGCAACTGCTTCGTATTCACCTTTGATTGTGTTTACTAAATTTAGTGAATAAAGAAATGCACGTAAGTTTTCTGATTTACCATCAAAATCTGTAATTTGTATTTAATAGTTTCTTCTTTAATTGGTCTATCAATTTTTAAATATGTATATGATCGGTCAAATGCTTCCCTTATTGTCCTCGCTTTGTTAATTATTTCTTGCCATTCCATTAGCTTCTTTGTTCAAAATTTTATCTAATTCATTTGCTCTGCTAGCATACCTCTTTCTCAGAGCTCTTTTGTATAACAAATATAATTTTAGTAAAAGATTAATTGACGAAAGTATTACTTATATTAACGCTAATAAACATAGTGAATTTATTTCTGACTTGTGGTCAACTATTTCTAAATATGTAATAACATTAGCATTGGGTTTTTCTAATTTTGATGATGTTTTACCCATTTTTATTATTTGTGGTCATTTATTTATTCTGTCTTTTTTCTTTCTGTATTTTTTCTGAGCATCTCTTTCCACGAATTGTGTCTTCTTCTATTCTCGTTTTATTATATCGTCTTCAGTAGGGACACGGGGCATACCTATAGCTTCACAAATTATTCCTAATTACTTAATTCTTTCCTCCATTGGAAGTTCAGGTTCCTCAAAAACATTTGGATTTTTCCTATTTATTCATTATAAAGGATCATTTACATTTAATGTTTTTATTTTTCTTTATTATTTTGTTTATTTATTCATATAAAGTGTTTATTTATTAATTTTTCTTAATTCTAAGTGTTCTTGTATTTTATTTTCTGTATTATTAATTTCTTCCCGCATTTGATGGGCGGATTCCTAGGATGGTGGGGGGTTTGAATTAACTAACCTAAGATCGTTCCTTTTTTAGTTTTTGGGTAACGCCTCCTCTTTAACTTCGAGATTAGAGTGATAAAAAAATTTTTTTGCCTCGAGCGATAAGTCGCTTATAGGCCCTATGAGTGCGAACTTGCACACCTCTTAATGGTGTATATTTGTTAATTTACTTAATTTGAGGGTTTGTCAAATGTTGCTCTATGTTGCGTACAGTTGCTGCACAACTGGTTGGTGGATTGCTGGTGCTACTTTCCATGCTTTTCTGTGACACTTTCCATTTAAAAAAGACAAAATCTATTTTGGTTTGCTTCCATTGAGTTGCTGGAAATACCTTTATGCTAAGCAATACCTTCCTTCTCTTCTGGCGAATTTTTTAAGGCTAATTCGCCTGGACGATGTATATATATTTATATATTTAGTTGTTAGGTACGATTTATATGTTGCACTCTAACAAATTGGCAGGATCGCCATGTAATGTACTTATTTATTTAACATGGCAGGATTGCCATGTAATGTTGTTTAATAAAAAATGTTGTTTTTATTTTATTTCAGCGTGCTACTTTTTGGTTATCGGTTCAGCCTTTTATTTTCTATTTAGAATTAGCGAACCCCCTGCACACTTCGTAGTGCAAAAAATAACATAAAAAAATTAATTCGAATTCATTTAAATCAGTAATAAACTGCTTTTATTGTAATGCTCTGTGGTAAACAACATTTGTTGCTTTTCCATTTTCGGTGTATATATAAAAAACCGATGGTTTACCAATGCGCGAACACGCTACATAGAACTGCCCATGTGAGAAGATTGGATGCACAAAATTCACTCCACAAAGATTGGCCTTGTGCCTAATTAATGGTAATCGCAAACGCAAGGCGAACAGGAAACTGAAGTTGTTAAATTAAAATGGTATATCAGAAGGAATCATTGGGATACGTGGAATGAATACAGCTTCCCCTTTTAATTTTCCAGTTAAAATAGTAGCTTCAATTACATAAGACATCAACCTTTTAATAGCAAGTCTTTTACCATTACACAAACAGGGTTGATTAATATTGCGAAGCATTATAATAGTGGCTCCAACTTTCTATTGAAGATTACGCGGAGGATATCCTGGTAAGTCCAACGAATTCAAAAATTCTGTTGGATAATTCACATATCTTTCATTGATAACAGTATCGACGGACTTGTACAACACCACTTCGCCAGGAATCTTTGATTGTATAGCCATGTTTAATTCAGGAACATCTTTGTTCTTTGCCGCTAAAATTGCTCTGGCACTGAACCATGTATGGCATGTATATTATTGTGCTATGTTAGTGAAAATCAATCAATTCCTCTTTTGACTGTATGAAATGGCAAAAATCATTTGGCAATGTTATCATTCCAGTGCCATCAATAGGCTTTGCACCATTCTTAATTTTCAGCAATTGCTTAGAGAAATTATCAGCAGATGAATCATTCCGCAACTGAACACGAACGTTGGTAGTGAGTTTCGATATTTTAACAAATCTGCATAAATATGAAGACTTTAAGCAAGCGTTAATTTTATCGGCTGCTGTCGATCTAGGAATGATGGGTAATGTTTGCCTAAAATCGCCTGATAATAAAATCAACGCAAACAACTCTGAGTTATCTCGGAGATCTTTCATTGTTCTTCCCAAAGCTTCAACAGAGTTCTTATTTACGTTCTCATGCATATGACGTGGGCTGTGCATGGACCGTGTATTATATTTTGCACAACAACATCATATAATTAAGGATCACTTATTTGATCTGGAATTTCAGCACATATAACATTGTCAACTTCATGCGATGTGATTTTATTCACCAACCATATTGAAATGTGAGGATGTGGCAAAACACGCTTTTGCCACTCCACAGAATACATCCAGCACTTCACTTCATCAAACACTTTAGATTTCACGCTAAAACCCATAAGCGCTTTCAATTTCTGGTTAAAAATATGGACAGTGATATCATGGCGGTCGGTAGGACTTTAGCCAGCGAATAAATGATCTTTAATGTCACTCCATTGCGAATTAAACGTAAATGTTATAAATAAATCCGGTCGGCCGCAATGACGCACATAAGTGAGGCGGCAGTGACCAAAAGTCAAACAAACAATGTGTGTTTGATGTCACAACAGTAGATGTAGACAAAAAACTCATATTCTAAGTGCAGCGGCACGAGGTTGTCAAGTGATGTCCAGTGATGTCCACTGTTAAATAAGAGAGAGAGAGAGCACATTGTTGTTGTTTTTTTTTATAATGTTTGGTTGGGCGAAAGAATTTCTGTCCGCCCATATGTGGTCTTGAGAACTTTTGTCCGTCAATATGTGAGCGTGAGAGTTTCTGTCTTTCTGTTCATTTGTGCTGTGTACGCCATGTGAATAATAACATTTAAAACATTTTTAGGAAATACGCTATTTCACAAGTAATGTAGTCATATATGAATGGCCCTAATGCATGCGGCTCATTTCTTCTTGCTGTAGTTAGATTTCTTCTTTTATTTTTTGCTTATTAAAATTTTGCTGTGTTTACTAAGGACTAGTAGTAGTTTACTTAGCAATTCATTAGTTTTCTTTTTCATGTATATATATATTTAGTTTAATCGTTGAGCTGTTGTATTATAATAATATAAACATAAAACAAGAATATTTCTTTTTTCAAATTTGAGAATGTAGAGAATAGTTCAATTTTTCTGATCATGACGCCATTGAAAATTGATACTCTGTATATATATATATATATATATATATATATATAATATATATATATATTATATATATATATATATATATATATATATATATATATATAATATATATATATTATATATATATATATATATATATATATATACATATATATATATATATATATATATATATACATATATATATATATATATATATATATATGTATATATATATATATATATATATATATATATATATATATGTATATATATATATATATATATATATATATGTATGTATATATACATATATATATATATATATATATATATATACATATATATATATATATATATATATATATATATATACATATATATGGAATTTATGTGGCGTTCTGGATGGCGTGATTTCTGTGTGCTATGTTAAGAGTATGTTCTGTTGTTTTGAGTGGCGATTGGAAAGTTTGGCTGCCAGGTAGATTGTCTGTGTGACAGTTCACTTTTGCTTTCCTGCTGTACAAACATTGTAGATATATTTTTAAATAAAAAGCCTTTGTTTAAACATACATATTTATATGTATGGTTTTTATTTTTGTTAAGTATTTGCAAATAATTTTATATTTTAAATTCTATAAATATACATGTATGTACTAAGTAGTGAGTAAAAAGCTATGTTAAACTAGACATTTCTTTAGAAAGGAACATAGAATTTCTGAAGACGAAACCTCCATGGGTGTGATAGTTACAATAAAAATATTCAGCATATTTCTTTTCCATTTTTTTAAAGTTGATGCAACCGACATCCTCAATGTTAAAAACTTTTTGTTGAATCATTTCGTCTAGCCATTTTTTCTTCTCTTCACCTTTAACATATACTTGTGAATTTCTTATATTAGGTTTTAAAAAATTTCGAAACCTTTGAAATTAATCTGATCCATCATTCTAGTTAATATGATGATAGTTTTTTGTTAGCTAAACTGTTTATCTCTACTTTTCGTTTGATAAACATTCTAATTTAATATTGAATACGACAGCCACATTTTTACAACAAAATGGTT
Source organism: Linnaemya vulpina (assembly GCA_963675445.1). Taxonomy (NCBI): domain Eukaryota; kingdom Metazoa; phylum Arthropoda; class Insecta; order Diptera; family Tachinidae; genus Linnaemya; species Linnaemya vulpina. The sequence continues at coordinate 63,445,836 of OY776276.1, read as the reverse complement.
CGAATTACTTTAGAATCTTTGAACGTCCATGAAAATATTGTTAGCCATTTATAAGGCTTTGTATCATGAATGAGAATCATCATGAATGAGAACGCAGTAAGCAGATGATTTTGCTAGAGTATTAGTTGCTGTTTCAAATTCAATCCTTATGTCGATTGGTCCGGTATTGAGTGTTTCGTTTTGGTGACTGACCCCTATTTATCTTAAAAGAGGTTAGGGTTGTTTCGTGATGTAGCTTTGTTGGAATCTTAGATACATATCATTTAGAATGGCATAGCGTTCATTTTTACATTTTATGTAGCTTTGTTGGAATCTTAGATACATATCATTTAGAATGGCATAGCATTCATTTTTACATTTTATATTATATGAGTGAGAGGTTGAGTTCAAGTTAGTAAAATCACAATTAACAAACTTGTTTTCTTATTGAGAAGCAATCAAGACAAAACATTCCATATGTGATTGGTCCCCGTATTAAGGTGTACATTCATATGACAATCCCACTTTACTACAAAACTTTGGAACGTCTCTGCATATATAATCATGCCTCCATATTCTGTATGTATCACTTATAAAAATGTTTGCTTACATAGATAATGTCTACGTAGCAGTTTCATTTTCGTAAATATTCTTTAACGTATCTTCATGCATTAGGACGTTTCTGTACTCTGTATATATCTTATTCGAAATATTTCGGTTTACTTAAATATTGTCGATGTAGCTTTTTTATAAAACACTATAGTTTTAAATGTGCCTGTATGCTTAGGCATTTTTCTCTATTCTGTTTTTTCATTCTCTTCAAAGCATTTCTCTGTATTCTGTATATACCACGCACCAAAATATTTGTTTACACACATTTTGCTTACGTAAAAATTTTTAAACGTATCTGCGTGCTTAAGCATGCTTTTGTATTATGAGATAGTTCAGTCTACATTCAAAAATTTTGAGTTTACATCAATTTTTGTATCGTAGACAGTTTGTTCTCTAAATATATTACTCTATCCACATGCTTTCTTTCACAAACATATTTTGGAGTCAAAGGTTTTTGCAGCTACAACTTTTTCTGATATGAAATCTTAACACTTGTTGACTTGGAAGCATGAGGATAAGTTAGATAACTTTTGGAAACTATTTCTACAATTATTCATCTTATGACTCACATCTTTTTGTTGAAGAGTTGGGAAAAAAAACCTGACAACAGAATTATGAATTTTACTGTTGAGATTTTAAAAAATTACTGACTACTAGAACCTTGAACTTAAATTTTTAGATACTATTCGTTTTATGTTTGACAGCTTAGAATCTTTAGCCAATAATCTTTCAGAGCAAGACTTTCACATCGTTGAAAAACAATTCAATAAAAAAAAAATTTTTTTGATCTTGTGAGAAGGAAAGATATTTTTTCTTTACAGCTTTTCTTTTGGAAGATTTGGTAAGCTTCCAGCAAGAGAAGATTTCTTAACCCTTTCGGTCCTTTTGGGATAATATGTCCCAGAGAAAGTTTGAATAGTCCGATTTGTTCTATAAAGTGAAGAGAATCATGTGTTAAAATATCCCAGACGTATGTTGATGCTTTAGCTTATGAAATAAGTAACGGTACTTTTTTTGAGTAAGTTTTATTATGAGATTTTTGCATTAGTTGATGAGAAGCTCTTATGGAGGTTGCGTCATTTTTTACTTATATGTGAAATAAAAAAGACAATTATAACTGTGGAGTGATACAATTTTGTATATTTGTTTGAAACAATTCGTTCTACCATTCGCGTGTGAAAAACGTTTTTCACTTTGTAAGTACAGTTTTTTATTTTAGTTTTTGTTGATTTGGGATATATTGTCCCATTCGGTCTTTTTATTGGGTTTATATGTCCCATTCGTGTTATTTGCAGGAAAATATGTCACATATCAGTAAGGAACTTCAAGATCTGTTAGAAGCCGATATATCCGATTTCAGTGAATCTAGCGATTCTGAATCAGAAAACGAGTCATCAGGTTCAGGTTCTAGTGACCAAGACGACGAAAATGACGAGCCAATGGGTGAAATAAATCTGAATGAAAATGTTATAAATCCATACCTATGGTCCCGACCAGACTCTAATTTTCAACCTAGAATGCAGATTCCAAACGAAAAAGATCCTATAATTTTGGCTGATGTTAACCGTTCTTCAACAGAACTAGATATTTTCAGAAAAGTTTTTAAAAAATCATTACTAATATTTGTTGCTGAGAATACAAATAAAAGACTTGAAATGTTAGAAAGAGACAAACAAATTAAAATCGCAAAAACTGATGAGTATGAAATTCTGATTGAATTAGGCTGTTGTCTAATCATGAGCTGCAACAAAGTTCCGAGAATTCAAAATTGCTGGAGTGTACATCCCACTCTTGCAAACTCAGCCATAAAAAATGCAATCTCAAGAGATCGATTTCAACTTCTAATGTCCAAAATGTATTTCAACGATCCTAGAAAACCAAATGGATGCTCAAAATTGTACTATATAGAGGAGATAGTATCTTGTGTTAAGAAAACTTTTCCAAGTGTCAGAACAGAATCTACATTTCAAGCTATTGATGAATCAATGGCAAAATTTAAGGGCTGGTCATCGTTAAAACAATATCAACCACTTAAACCAATAAAGCGAGGTATAAAGCTATAGTTAAGATGTGACCCCAAAACAGGGTTTGTGTATGATCTTAATATTTACAGCGGAAAGGAAGAAAGTGCAGTGGTATCACAATCTACATTGGGAGAAAGAGTTGTGGAAAAACTTTCTAGTACCATACGGAGCAAAGACGTTATGATATGTTTCGATAGATTTTTTACTAGTTCCCGTTTAATAAACTTTATCCACTTTCCATCTGTGGGAACTATAACAAAAACTCGAAAAAATATTCCCAAGTTCGCTGAAAACTTGAAAAGAAATGAGAGTGAATTTATGACAAATTGTCTCGGAACAACTGTTTGTCGTTAGATAGGCTCGAAAGAAGTAATAGTTATGTCCAATTGTCATACGCCAACCATAAATAAGACTACACGGAAGCAAAAAAACGGTGAAAAAATGTATGTTGATTATCCTGATGCTATTATAACATATGTAGCTATAATGGGTGGAGTAGATATTGCGGACCAGAAGGTTGGTGTATATGATTTGGATCGCAAGTCCACAAAATGTTGGAAAAAGGTTTTCTTCAAAATATTAATGATGGCTGTAGTAAATGCATGGATAGTTCACCAAGAAATAAATCATAAAAAAACAGAATTGATAATTTTCATGGTTCCACTAGCTGAAGACATGATAGAAACTGGTAGAAGATATTGTAAAACTTAAAAAAGGATAACATACGGACGTCCTGCAAGTCGTAAGCGCAATTTCATTAACATAGGAGATCATATGCCAATTTCATCAGGAAAAAGATCACGTTGTGTAAGATGTAGTTCTATGAAAAAGGAGAAAAGAACTAAAACTAAATGCTCAAACTGTCAAATAGCGCTCTGTATTGATTGTTTTACTGTTTATCACACATAAAAGTTTCTATTTCTTTGTTTTTATAATTTTTATTTTAAATTTATAATTGAAATTATCATAATAAAATGAAATATTTATTTTAGTTCTTATATCATTTTTTATCATTAACTAATTTATCATAAAATATAAAAATAAAATGAATTAAATACTGTTTTTAAGTTTCATTATTTATTAATACGGAAAACGTTTGTAGGATTCGTATACATTTTCGATACTAATGGGACATATCGTCCCATTTGTATCAAAAATCCGATTGGGACAATAATTTTAAAACTCCTATTGGGACAATATATCCCAGGATAATTTAAGGACTTACGGAAAAACAAATAATGCAAAGCATCATAAATTTGTATGCTTTTTCAATATACGAAAACAGATTTTTCATGCACGGTGTTGTTTCGCCAAAAAAAAGTCGGACCGAAAGGGTTAAATCTGAATTTTTTTATCTGAAAAACTTTGCAAGATTATATCGAAGTATATTTTAAAACGGACTTGCAGATATATTTAAAATTTTAGAGAAGTTTGTAAGAATATCTATCACTTAGATCCATCTCAATCGGACTATCGTGGAGGTGCAGTATGGAAATATATAACTAGAGCCTCTGACATATATGTACAATTTCTCTTAGAAAACAATACGTTGTCGACTTGTACAATGCAGTAACCGATATTTAAATGCTAACCACAAATATTTACCTGGTTTCGATAGAGAGATGTCCTCAGAGTATATTGTTTATTTAGACACCAATAACCTTCAAGGTTGGACCGTGTCTGACTATCTACCTTATGACGGATTAAGACGACTATCAGCTGAAGAGCCAAATCTGAATCCTATCTGAACTTACCACTAAATTCAAGTGATGGATATGTCGATGAAGTTACCTTAGACTATCCTTCCTATTAACACGACTCACACAATGATCTTCCTTTCTGTTCGGAAAGTAAACAAATTTAGCAAACAAAGAACATATAGATTTTTCCACAAATCAAACATACGTCATACATTGTAGACTTCTCAAACCATGTTTGAAGTCATACATCATAGAGTTCTCAAACAATGTTTGAAGTATGGTCTAGTTCTACCTGGTTGAAAAGTTACATAGACTTAAACACCAAACATAGAGCCAAAAAAAGCATTTGAGAAACATTTCTTTAAATTGCTAAATAACGCAGTATATTGTAAAATTACGGAAAAGAGAATAGATCTACGAATAATTACATACTGAAATAAATCAAACGTAAGAAAATAAAAAAAGAAAATTGATCAGTGAGTTCTTGTTGTGACTTTGATATTGTTTAGGCTTCTTTAGTTGTTTTAGGAAACGTTGTAAAGGTTCCCTGATGACCTGCATTAGCCCCTGTGAAATGCGCATAGGAACTAGCTAAGACCCCTCAACTGATCAATTTGAATTTTTTATTAAAATTTTGGGAAAAAAGAACTAGCACATAATTAAAATTAAAGAGTTTAAAAAACCCCCAAAACATAAACTAATTTAAATATGCAAGTGCTTGTGCAAAATAAAACAACTTATGTTGTCAACACTCTAAATAAATTGTAATTATATTAAAACAAATATAAGTTGTTGTTATTTATTTCTCTTACACCTACAATTTGAGTCGACAAAAAACCAACCAGTTGTGGAACTTTGATATTGTTTTAGGGTTCCCATTTATTAATGTGGAAGTTTGAAATAAATATCTTTAGGTATTCTAAGAAATGTTGGGTAAAAGTTCCCTGATGATCTGCATTAGCCCCAGTGAAATGCGCATAGCAATTAGCTAAAACCCCTCAACTGATCAATTTGAATTTTTTAATAATATTTATGATTTTGTTTTATTTTGGTTTGTAACTTTTATTTAGTTTTGAAATATTCCATAATATATATCATTATATTTCTTTAGTAAAATACAGAGCATCGGCAGGTATCTGGCCCCTTCTCACAATCTGAATGACTCCATGAACAAGACTTAAAGTGACCATTGTCCTTGTCCTCATCTTCCATTATATCAAAATCATCGTTTTCATCCAACATATCGAGAAAAAATTTCACCATTTCTCTGTGTATGTATAGTTAAAAATCAACTTAAAATTGTGCGAGCTTGTCTCTAATTTCACTAATGATTTTTATTTAATATTTTATACCTATTATTACCAAAATTTACTTGCGATATTTTTGGCTGTTAGTTGTTTACTAATAACTGCTTTCAAAGAATCAGTTGTAAGAGAAATCATACATATATAATTTATCAAATTAAATCTGCGTTCCAATACAAAAACTAATTCAAAATTTTGAGTAAAGAACTACAAAATTGTTTTCTTGTTGAAAGGCAATCAACACAAAACGAGGACGTTCTTTGTTAGCGGTCAGTTTAACATTTAATATGTGATCCCTGTATTTAGGTGTGGCTTCATATGAAAATCGCTACTACGGAATGCTATTTGTATAGAAGCACCATTAGTAAGTATTTTGATCATATCCAGTTTAATATGATCAGATAATTGAAAACGTGGAATTCGCCATGATATTAGTGAAATTGTCACTTTTGCTTTCTAAATAGAAACATTCGAGTGTACAAGATTTTTACCGTACTTATTACGCAAAAGTAACAACTCATGTTTACCATTTATTAAAACTTTATTGTAGTCTTCAGTGAATCCTAAAAGATGTTTGAGTGATACATAGAAATTAAAATGTTCCTTTTGAAGATTTATATTATAAAGTTTATTCCATCCAGCATTTTACAGCAAATGCATGAAATTAAATTTTGAAATCTTTATTGTTGCCAGGGGTTAAGCAGAAACCAGCGTGTTGGATTGGTGATCATCGAACTCGTTTAGAATTGGTTTCATCAAATGTAACTTATGGTAGAGTTGGGCCCAACTCGATCAAACTAGAGCTGTGCCGAACTTCATCAAACGCTCGTTTTTGACAACAACCTCTAATCAAGCCCACGTAATTTAAATGGGCTTGGTGTTATGTTGTTGACCAAATGGCTAGATCATATAGCACAAAATCAGGCTCAAGAAGATGGCCATTTCAAGTTTTTTGCAACATATTGGAGTTTGCTGCAATAAATGCATGGGTGTTATACCAAGAAGAAATCGGGAAAAAGATTCGCAGAAGAGACTTTATTTTACAAATGGCATCTGAACTAAGACACACTAAAGAAGAAGAAACACAAACCGTGAATATTCAACAGCAATTTTCACATATTCAACCCATGACAAGGCGACATTGTCATACAGTTGGCTGCAAAAACAAAACAAATAAAATGTGCCAAAAACCCTTATGTGGGACATGCAACAAGTCAGGACATTTTCTATGCGTATGAGAAAAAGATTTCTGAAGAATATAAAACTAAAATTTAATTTATATGTTATCTTTAAAAGCAATTACTTTTTTTTAAATACTAAATTCAATCAATTTTTATTATTATTATTTTTTTTTTATAAACTTAGAAAGTAAAATGGAAAATTTTGTTTTTAGGATTTTATTAAAATGAATAAGCAATTTTTAAATTCAAATTATACGTTTTTCAATACTAAAATAAATTTTTAAAGAGTTGGGTCATATGACCCAACAATGATCAGTCTTTCAAGGTATGCCGATTTTCCCGTCTTTCTAGTATTAAGAAGTTCGGCACAGCTCTAGATCGAACGCTCATATTTGCCAAAAACCTATGATCAAACCCATTTAAGTTACATTGGTATGACGAGAGGGTTTTGCCAAAAATTAATGTTTGATCGAGTTGGACCCAACTCAAGAAGGTGGAAAGAAACATAATCAAAAAACACATGCAAACTTATTTGAAGTTCTTTACAAAAGTGTCTACTTTCAATTTAAAGCATTGTTAATGATTGAGCTACATTACTGTCAGCTTTTAACAGAGCAAAAGGAATATTTTATGTGCGTGTGTTATTTGCTTTGCTATACATGATGAATGCAAGTGAGAAAAAAAACTAGATTTTATTTTGGGGGGTTTTTAAACTTTATAATTTTAATTATGTGTTAGTTCAATTTATTTAGAGTGTTGACAACATAAGTTGTTTTATTTTGCACAAGCACTTGCATATTTAAATTAGTTTATATTTTGGGAGTTTTTAAACTCTTTAATATTAATTATGTGCTAGTTCTTTTTTTCCAAAATCTTATTAAAAAATTCAAAGTGATCAGTTGAGGGGTTTTAGCTAGTTCCTATGCGCATTTCACTGAAGCTAATGCAGATCGTCAAAGAAACTTTACCCAACATTTCTTAGAATAACTACAGATATTTATTTAAAACTTTCACATCAATAAATGGGAAGCTTAAAAACAAACATCAAAGTCATAACAAGAACTCACTGATCACTTTGCCTTTTTAATTTTCTTACGTTTTTATTTCATTATACAATTGGTTGGCTTTCTTCCGATTCTAATTGTAGTTGTAAGAGAAAGAAAGAAGAACAATAGCTAATAATTTTTTTAATGTAAAAACAAATTATTTAGAGTATTGACAACATAAGTTGCTTAATCGCGGGCACTCGCTAATTAAAATGGATGGCTCTAATTAATGTGGCTCGTTTCCCTTTGCTGTAGTTAGATTTCTTCTTTTATATTTTGCTGATTTAAATTTTGCTGTGTTTACTTTGGATTAATAGTAGTTTACTCAGCAATTCGTAGCTTTCTTTTGTCATTTCATTTTATCCTCTTTGATTATAATTTCCTCAGATATTGGTTTATCTAAAGCGTCTATTATTGAACTTATTTTGTTTCCAGTTTAAATACTAGAGAAAACTCTTGTTTGCTGTTGTAAGTGATTTCTGACGAACGGACCTTTTCAATTGTTGTTTAGGTTGTAATATTTGAGGATTAGAAAATGCTACAGTATTCCTCGTAGTACTTGTGCTGTATATTACCATTATTTAGTTGTCCTTAAATGTATTCGTATTGTAATATCTTCTCCTCTGAAATTAATTAAATCGCTGTTTTGATTAGCAGATAGCTCTGATGAATTGGAGCTCAGAGTTAATGTAATTCACATTGTGACTGTTTGATTGTAAATAAATAGCATTAACTTATAAGAATCAGTAATGTAGTTACTTCTTCTTTTTATATATGTGGTCACCCTTCACAATAATAAAAGAGAATCTATGTATGTATAAAAAAAAACCACTTATGATCGTAGCAGCAGACATTGCGGTGAGTTTAGGTGCTTTCCAGTCGGAATTGATCCTCATGACACCATCAGAATGTACATATGGGTTAAAGGTTAACAGTTGACTTTTTCTGGATATTGACAAACTGTTTGCCATCTGGTTCTATTCCTCTTCGAAGTAAATTCTTTGCCTGACGACAATCAGTCGCCATTTTGCTTCTTTAATTTCTGCGGAAAAGAGCTCTTTTGGAGTCTGAGTCTTATTAGTTTGACGGTGATTCAGTCTTGAATAGAATCGTAGCACGTAGCACATTACACGGAGAGAAGGACCTAAATCAGCAAAATCCTGGAGGATATCGTTTTCCACCCTTGTTAGGTGGACTTGAATCACATTGACTTCTTCTTCGGTTGAAAATTCAACAGTTGATGAAGGCCATTTAGATTGTGGATGTCTGAACCATGGAGGTCTGTGCCACCATTAATCGTTTGCTATTAGTAGTGATACGGCAAGTTCAGGAGACGCCAAATTCGCAGGATTACTTTCGATTTAACGTGAGACCAATACTCATTTCCTACGTTATCAATGAGTTTTCTATTTGTGAGGTGGTTTTCGCAACCATGCATACTATTGTGGAATCTGTTTACAAGAAGAGCTTGGGATCTTTCAGATTCAGATCATTCTGAATGGAATCAATCATATTAGCCAGGAGTTCAGTTCCACATAATTTCTTGCATGGTAAAGTCACAAATTTGACCGCAGCAACTTTTGTTTTAGCCACCAGAAGATGCGAAGAATTAATGCTGTTGATTTCATAGCGCATATACAAGGGCGCAGCATAGGCTTTCTCAGATGCGTCACAGAATCCGTGAAGCTCAATAGAACACGTTGGGTCATAATATATGAAGCGGGGGAGTTTCATGACTTTAATTTCAGAATAATCGTCCAGATATTCATATCATCTATGGAGAGTGCAAATCTTCGTCCCAATCGATGGCGTCCTTCCAAACCTGTTGCATAATCATTTTAGGTACAATCATTTTTGGGGGTAGCCACCCGGAAGGGTAATCTTTTTGATGTATCATTTTGATGTATATTTTTAAGTTTGAAATAAAAATAATCGTTTCCGGTGAATGGCAGTTCATTTATTAACTGATCATTATTGGTATTACATTTTCTCAGCACTAATCCCGCTGATTTAAGCACAGTCATCAGGTCATTGCCGGCTATCAGCCACTGATAATGAGTAAGCGCCTGCAAGCATGTCGTCGACGTTGAATATCCGTGACATGGGAAAAATTGGCCTCAGCCTCCTTTGCGATCTCGAGGAGAGTCCTGATCGCCAAATACGGGGCATGGCTAACACCAAATTTAACTGTGTTTAATTCAGAAGTTAATTCTTTGAAGGTCGTTAAGACTGATTCCGTTGGAGGAGAAGCATTGAAGGCGACGCGCAATTTGTGTCGTGGTGCTATCGGGTTTTATTACAGCATGATGGGGTAAATAATATGTGCTGAGAGCACTTTTATCGAAGGGAACTTTGGTCGTGTGGCCTAGAGTCGAATACTCGGTTATAACACAATTTCGTAGAAATTGAGACAAGGCTATGTGACGGTATTGACCGAGGTTCACGGCTCCGGCGAATTCCCGTTTAAATGGAAGCGAAACCACAAGACGTCCATCATCGGATTTAAACGTAGTGATTTGGTTTAGTTGTTTACAATAATCATCATCAGGGGTTGGTTTGGGTGTTTTTGAGATATCTTCGAGTTCCCAAAAACGGCGTAGTTGGTCGGCGAGCTAAGTGTTAAAAGATAAAATGGGGAAGTGGTTTTAGTCAGGGTTGACTCGACCTTTTCTGACCTTTTGAGAGGAGTATGTTGTGTGAATTGAGTTTTTGCTGCAATCTTCTTTTCTTTTAAATCGAGGGTCGAGAATAGTGCTTTCTGTATATAGATACAAAGGTAGTTTCTGATGCTGAATCTAAAAGTGCGTGGACGGTATATTTAATATTGTCGATTTGTGCGTCTAGAAGGGCGGTGCCAAGTACAATAGACCGGGAATCTGGTGATATATGGGAGGAGAATGAATACAATCGGTGGTCTACGGCTTCTCGGGAGTTTGAAGGGGTAAAATTTATCTCTTGATGACTCGTTGTAGGCACCAATCTCCTACGGGATTAGATTTATGTTGAACAATTATTTTAATTGGGCGTTGATCAAGACTCCGGAATTCTTGTATCGGTTGACTAAGTTTTGCCAAGCCATGTCGAAACCGTCATTCATAAAAGGACAGGTCTTTATTATGTCTCGTGCTTTCGCCTGTGGCTTTTTTAATAAATTACACATTTTTCAATTGGTGACAGTCTTTTATTTTTTCCATATAATGCAGTGAACATACAACGAAAATTAGGCCATGACTTATAGTCACCGTGGAAAAGTTCTGCATTGCATGGCAGGGGGCAGATTGGGTTGAATACCTAATGATGGAGGTTCCGGATAAGACTAGTGACGCAATTTCTCTAACCTAATATTGATCCTGGCTGATGCCTCCACATGGATTTCGAAAGACGAATAGTAGCCTGCTTTCAAACTTTCCATGTCTATATTATTTTTGATATCATCGAATTTATTGATGGCCTCGTCATAGCATGACCTGAAGGCGGACCCTAGGTGTGTAATTTCGCTCTTATGCACCTCTAAGGCGTAGATGGTATCTTGACTTACGTCACGCTGATCTAGGTAGGTCTCGAATTCAACGATGCGATCGGAAGCGCGTATCAGGGCAGTGAGCAACTTCGTATTGACGCAAGATAAACTATTCTCCAAGAGAAGTAGTAGGGGGGAATATTATAATAAATCGTAAATTGTTCTTTGGAGAAGTACAACATTAAATCCTTGGCGAAATGGGCAATAGTAAATTATTCGCGAAGAGAAAAAGTATGGAAAAAATATTATTATAAATCTTAAGTTGTGCCTCGAAGAAGCGACAACATTAAATCCTTTGCAAAATGCGCAAAAGTAAACTATTCTCCAAGAAAAGTAGTATGGGAAAATATATTATAATAAATTTTAAATTGTGCTTCGGAGAAGCGACAATGTTAAATCATTTGCAAAATGGGCAAAAGTAATCTATTCTCGAAGAGAAGTAGTATGGGAAGAAATATTATACCTAATTTTAAATTGTGCGTCGGAGAAGCGAAAATATTACATAAATTAATCGATATAATGGGGTTAGTAATTAATTTCTTGAAAATATGTTGGTTCAGTGGCGTAATTAATGATATACTGTATGAGTGTGTATTGAATGCTCAAGTGGCCCTCGTACCTTATGTACCATGAGAAGTCACTTATTGTGGGCAGTAAGTTGACGGCCTCTGTCGTGTGTTGTCTGCTTTATTTTGCTGCTTCGTAGTTTACCAGAGAAAAGAAATTCCGACATATATGCGCATAATATTCGTGCGGTGTTGTTGCTGTTGGTATGCGCAAGTTGTTTATCATATGCATGTATGGGCAAATGCAAAAAGAGCGAACGATGTGTACGTACACAAAATTGATAAGCGAAGCAGAGAACGAAATTGTTCTTAGTCTAGAATAGAAGAAAACTCCGAACCATACAGACGTACGTCGGATGTCATTAAATGAGAAAAAAAAACAAACCAATACCATGACACACATGCCAATCTTTCAATTTGTGGTGCCCATACCTGATCATATGCCATACAAGTGTGTGAGCATATATCATAAAAAAGATGAGAGTTGTCTCTGCTAGCAAGCAACCCTTATTTTTCACACAAAATATGTAGGCACTTGCCTTGCTAACGCTACCGTGAATAATTTTCTATTCTCTCTGGCTCCCTATTGAGTATATGCCATAGAGTATATGTACATATGGAGATATGTATTTATGTACGTAAATATATGAAATTCCAAAGAAACCAGTTCAGCAACATAACATACCATAGGAATTCATAGGTATGTACATATGTTGAGAATTTGAGGAATGCTAATACCGCTAGGAAATCGTTTGTATTGCAAATATGTTTTTGAGTTGATAATAAAAAGAGTACAGGTATGTATGTAGGGTTTTTTTGGTATATTTTCGTCCGAAATTTTTAGTTGAAAAAATGTAGATATGTGGTTAGGATTTTTGAACGCTTATATAGACATACATATGCAGATACTTTTTAAATCTTCAAATTCAGAGGTAAGTACGGGGGTTTAGTATACAAGTTCTTAAAACAAAGGTGTACTTACTTTGAAGTACTTCTTGTTTGATAGATGGTTCCGGGGTTAATATCGTAGTTCCAGAATTGGCCTGCGATCGGGCTCGAAGGACCAAACTGTTGGGGGTTGAAGATTTACCTGATGGACTTTCGTATTGATATTTCAGTCAATAAATGGATTTTGTATTTTATTTTAGCAATAGTACATATTTGGGAAGTTATATGTAAGTATATCAGGAATCTATCAATACTTTTATGGCGATTCACTCACACTTGGTATTATCGTTAAAGTTATGTGCATTTTTCTATTGGTGTATTTAATAAATTGGTACCGTTTTAGTTTGTTTTGTGGTAATTACTGATTAATTAAAATATTTTTTCCATCAGTTTTGCTTATGTTGCCCTCATATTAATACTTCAAATAATTATTAAACACATTTTTTTATTTAACCATTATATATTATAGTTCATAATACTTTTAACAATTTAATTTTAGTTATGAAGTTTTATATTTATTATTTCTTATTGAATATTCTTAATATTCTACAGCCACAACCACAGCAATTACGTTAAAATGAACTGCATGACTCGACACTTCTAAACGAACTAGAGCTTTACGGCTCCTGAATGAATTAATTCAGTCAATTGAGCGAGGTGAATCTTTCATTCAATAAAGCGTTTTTAGCTCAGTTGAGTCATTTGATCTGTTTTTTTCAGTAGCTCTTTTCAGTGATGTTTCAGTTTCTATGTCAAAATCCATACGAAAAAAATTAATTAATTCACGCACATGTGCTAATGCATACAGGGATGTAGTGCTCTTTATTCATAGAGTTGCCAGATAAAAATTGAAAGCATCATCGATGTTAGAGATAATTCTTCATGAGGGATGTTCTGGAAAGAAAGCTTATGTCTTAGGGAGGCCTGGATTCAGTAATCGCCGATATTAGATTCAAAGCGTTTGTAAGGCAAAATGAAAAATAATAACTGAATTTATTATTTGATATAACATATACACACTCTACTTACATACGTACTCTTAATAACCATCAGATTATCTGCGGTCAGTCAATTACAATAACAATATATATATAAAATAATCACGAAAAACATACAAAAATTTACAAGCAATAAGTAATAATAATGACTACCCGCAAAACAAAACAAAAAACCGTAAATAAAGCAGAGGCAGGATTGCCTGTTAATATAAATCCAGAGTTAATTTTTTTCAATCCCCAGAGAGTCTCTATCGCAAAGCCGCTTATGGATTTGGCTTGATGAACAATTTACAAAACATGATGAATACATAAGAGGATAAACTGAGCTCATAAAAAATTTAATCGCGGAGAGTAAGAGAACTTTAATAACAGAGATCGAAGAAAGATTTCAAAACATAAAAAGTGAAATTATAAATGATGTTAAGAGAGAAGTAAAAGAATTAATTGACAAAAAGAGATAAATTTGAGTTGAATATGATGGAAATTGAAAATCTTAAATCTGAGGTTGAAAAACTAAATGCCTAAGCCAAGAAAATTCTGCGGTGGCATCAGATGTCCGCATCACTGGTATTCCATTTGACACTAACGAAAATTTTAATTAAACTTTTGAAAATATATGCAACACCCTCAAAATTATGCCGCCACACATTATAATAAAATTTAATTGACCATATATGAAAACAATTATTTTCTAAAAATTATTGCAGCCCATCGTCGGAAACTTAAATCTCCGTTACGTTTGTCTGATGCGGGATTTCAGAGCAGTGTTCCTTTTTGTGTCAATGAAAACCTTACCCCGCACAATTACGACATTTTTAAAACAGCTCTCGGATTAAAAAAGGACAAGGTTTTGAAAACAGTGTATACTCTGCGAGGCATAAACAACTAAAGCAGTTTTTTCGCTCCGCTGAATAAATCTTTTGCAACTATGACTTTCTTAGCCCTTTGTTGTCCGTTAAAATTGTTTAATGTTCTGTCTTTTTTTCTTATACATACATTTATATATACAAAATTATATAATTACAAGATTTTATTCGACAATGATATCTGGTATATTTTTAAAACTATCTTATCATCTTGATTACTTTTCACATACCATATTATTTCATTATTTCACCCTTATTATAACTCATGATTCTATTAGCATTGCATATCTTATTATCCGTTTTTATTATTACTTCTAACGGTGATGAACGTGGAAGTTCCAAAGAATTAACAATAAACATGGTCAGCATCCTGGCTAAACATAAAAATGGCTTCAAAATAGTCCATATAAACGCCCAAAGTCTAAATAATAAACTTGACGAATTTAAACTGGTGTTCGAAAACTCGGACGTTGATGTTATTTGTGCCTCGGAAACCTGGCTAATGACATCAACACCCGATAATGTTATTTGTCCTTATGGCTATAATGTATTTAGATCAGATAGGCAAAGTCATGGTGGCGGTGTAGCCATATTTGTAAAAAATAATATTTCCTCCAGAATACGCTGCAAGTCGGCTCTAACAGATAGCTCAAGTGGACAAGAAATTGAGTTCATTTTGATTGAGATTTCTTCATTTGACAAAAAGTTATTGGTAGCTTGTGTTTACAGGCCAAATAAGAGAATACCTCTGACAGCTTTATACACTACACTAGAGAGTCTTGAAATGTCTTGAACGATGTCACCCTTCCCAATAACTTGTTATCGTTCGGACTCTTTCCTGTTAATTTGACAAACCAACGCACCACACATTTACTGCAAGCACACTGATTGATCTCGTTTTCGTTTCTAACACTGATAGCATCCTTTTGTATGATCAAATATCAGCTCCGTGTTTTTTCAAACATGACCTAATATTTTTAACTTACAACTTTCTTGTTAAAAAAGTCCATATATGTTTCAGTTATCGGGATTTTAATAAAATAAACATTAATAACCTCCTTGAATACTCATCACTTATTCCTTAGAGTAACATTTATTTTATGTCCTCTGTTGACGAGCAATCATTGTTTTTGGAGCATAGTATTCAGGATATTTTTGAAAAAATGATACCTCTAAAACATAAAAAGTAAGACAAAAACCCTGGTTCACATATAACGTTAAGAATGTTATACTGCAAATTCTCTTTGCTGTACGGCAAACATACTTTGCATACGCCAGAAATAACGTCAACAAACAAATAAAACTTGCGAAAACTGAATACCATTCCGATTGCTTTGGCAATGCTATTAATTCCCATCAAACATGGAATACTATTCGTGAAATAGGAACTGGCAATAGGAACAGAAGTGTTGACAGCCTAGTGGATGTAAATATGCTTAACAGAACTTTACTAACATCCCTGTAGTCCAGACAAAACCCAAGTTACTTCGATTTTCCAGCTCATTCACCAAATGCGAATGATGAGTTAATAGACGATGACTTTAAATTTTCATATGTGATAATATACATCCAAAATTTGTACATGTAATTTTACCCTTGTTTCTTCCTTATGTAACTCATTTGTTTAATTCTATTATAATGTCAAGCGGATACCCATCTAATTGGAAGCATTCAAAAATAATCCCCTTACCAAAAGCGAATGGCAAACATAGACCCATTGCTACCTTATGCTTTTTATCAAAAGTTATGGAAAAGTTACTTTGTAAACAAATTATCACTTAAATCAATAACCACAATTTCCTTCCATGCTACCAATCTGGATTTCGCGAGAGACATAGTTGCGTTACAGCACTTGTGGGAGTCAGCGGAAACATACGACAGGGACTCGAAGACAGGTACATTAATTTTTTATTGCTCTTAGACCACTCCAAGGCATTTGATATGGTAGACCATGAAATCCTTAACAAAAAACTAAAACACTTTTTCAATTTTGCGAATACGTCCATTAAACTTATTTTATCTTACTTTTCAAATCGTACTCAATCTATTCTATCTGTTAACAGGGGAGTGCCACAGGGTTCTATTTTAGGACCGCTTTTATTTTCACTATACGTAAATGATTTACCACAATAATTAGAAAAATGCAAAATCCATTTATATGCAGATGACGTCCAAATTACATTAAATATCCTAGACGTAAATATTGACTTAGGTATAACCTATTTCAATTATGATATAAAGAAAACTTACCTTTAGGCTTGTGCCAATAGTTTCTGTTTGAATCCGAGCAAGTCATAATTCATAAAAGAAGAACGATTCGATTTCTTATCCATGAAATTGTTTTAAATGATGAAAAAATTGGAATTGTAAACTCAGCAAAAAATCTCGGTATTGTTTTCAATAATAATTTGACATGGACTGATCATATAAATTCTCTAGTTGGTCAAGTTTACATAAGGTTAAGAGCTATTTGGTTCACACAATATTTTACTGCCTTAATTCCTTCCTTACTTAATGGATGTGAGTTATTTTTTAGTTGCGACTCAATTAGCAAAAGGAAACTCAACTTGTTATATAACAACATTATCAGATATGTATATGGATTGAGAAGGTTTGATCATGTGTCTTCTTTTTCTAATAATCGTTACGGAGTATCTTTCGACAGCCTATTAAAAATCCGTACTCTAATATTTCTGCATAAAATCATTCATTCTCAAACACCCAGATATATATTTGATAAAATAAGTTTTTTTTATCCACAACGAAACCGAAATATTATAATACCTCGACATCAATGCCTTGATTCCGAATGGCAGTTTTATATTCATTCCGCTCATCTTTGGAATAATCTTCCACCAAGTCAACAACTTAACAGCAATGCTAGTAGTTTCAAAAGATATTTATTTAAATCCTTTACATAATTGTGTTTTTTTCTATTTTTTCATAAACCTTGTTATATCACAGATAATATTTCCATTACACACCTTTCATATTGAATAAGATAGAAAGTTCCTCATTGTATATATATATATATATATATATATATATATATATATATAGCTTCAAAAATACTTTATATGCATATATTATACAAATATATATATATATATATATATATATATATATATTTATGTGGCTGAGTATTTTTTAAAACTGGAGCCTGCATACATATATATATATATATATATATATATATATATTCGTATATTATATATATATATATATATATATATATATATACTCGTATTTTATATATATATATGTATATATATATATATATATATATATATATATATATATTTAAATATCTCTAAAAATATATAGTCGATCTATGTTAAAATTGTCAAGACATGTTAATTTGTCAAGACAAACCTTAAGCCTAAAATAAGCATTTGTTTATACACTTTTCTACAATATATATATATATATATATATATATATATATATGTAACAGCGTTTTTCTATTAAACTTTTTAAGTTAAAGTGTTGGGATGATTGTTTGTGTTGAAGGTTCATTGCTTTCAGCAGAGTTTTCATTTAATCGCATCAGAGCTATTCGGTTTCTCATTATTTTTATAGCATTTTGATAAGCCATCTCGTTTTTAAACCCTTTTCTTTTAAATCGAGGGTCGAGAATAGTGCTTTCTGCATATAATGGATTTTTTTCATAATGGCCAAACCTTGCTTCATTTGCGATTTTAGAATATCTGACATAGCTATTATTTTCCTGTTTGATGAAGCCAGTTTTAAAATATTTGCTTCCAGAATATTACATAAAACTGTTAGTTATGATAATGTTACATTTTTTTCACGAGATATTTCTTTAGTCACTTTTTCTTCCTTTAAGAGTTCCCATTCTTCTATTGATATAGATAAGTCAGGTCTTGTTAAGCTTAATGTGGAAATAACTAATAATTTTTTTGCTATTATTCTCTCTAGCATATCGTGTGTTGAATTCCATCGAGTAACAACATTCCTTTTTATCTAGAAATTTGTTAAACCTATTTCATCTTGAATTGCCTTTAACTTTGTCTCTCCCTATGTACTTTTGTGGAAATATTCTACATCATCCTTACATTACTTAAATATTGTATTACCTCCGCAATCGCTGATTTTACTGTAAAGCAAAATATCCCATTGTCATTTACAATAGCAGCTACCGTAATCTTTAAATCAATTTCCGCGATCACATTTTGCAAGAACTTTGTCAGGTTGTTAGGCTTTCATCAAATTCCTCGTACGAAAGTAAATGCGATTTCAGCGTACAATTCACATCTATGCATTTGCCTTGCAACTGCAATAGTACTCTGCAGGTTTGTTTTTAAGGTATTTAGTAATTCGTTGGCAAATTACATACATATATCCGTGGCAGCTTGATATGTCTACTGCCAGTTTCCGAAATTCGTGCTGTTCAACAATTCTTACGGAATGGTGCCCTTTGGCTATCATTTTTAATAATTGTCGATGAACATTTTCGACCTTTCGTAAGAAGGTGGTTTTTGAAGGGAATGTGTTAATCGTGGCTGAGTATTTATTAAAACTGGAGCCTGCATATTCAGGATGCAATAACACCGTCGGAATAGGAGATGCACCAACTTTCTTAATTGAAGTGGACCTAAGGGATGTTTTGATTTCATATGGCTTCTTATATTGCCCTTAGAATCTCCATAACAGCTTAATTATGCCTGGCAAAATTTCCACTATTGCAATCCACTTCTGTGAAATAATTAACATATTTGCTCTCATGTGAGGTACTAAATTTCCATAACAACCTCCTATACTTTAAACTTATATTGCAGTTTTAAAATAATTCACCATAGCTACCAGTTAAATTCTTTAAATAAAATTTTTTATTTAAATGTATAAATCTTTAGTAAGCTTTATATAGAAATTTATTTACATTGAGTTATTTTCTTTCTATTTTATATAATATAACAAATCATTTAAATGAAAAATTTACTTTATATGAATTGATAAATATATACATGTTATTTTTCTTAAGATAGTTATTTTAAAGTTGTTTGTTTCTAATTAATAGTATTTGTCTTGTATTCCATATCAACAATTAGCTTTAAAGCATTTAAAAAAGTACAAATAGATACTACATATGTAAATATTATATACGTAAGGAAACGTTATTTTAATTTTAGAGTTGAATTATTTTTTATTTTTACTTCAAACACCCTATTGAAATAAAAAAAGTTAAATTTAGAAGCATATAATAGTATACTATATACATATGTATATAGCAAGACTTATTTAAAACAAAAACGTATATATAGATTTTCAGCTCCTAATTGGTGGTATTCAATATAGATATTTCCTTGAACATTCCATCGAATTTCGAAGTAAATTTGCAGCTACAATAAATCGTTAAAAAGGTAAAAGACAAATTGAAAAACTGAGTTAGTAAAATTGGTTAAACATATATATATATATATATATATATATATATATATATATATATGTATATAAATGTGTAGATATGTATATACATATATACATTATTATTACGTTTATAAGTTTCACACTTTTTATAACAGAATAATACCTACACTATATACACTCTTCCTTGTTCCAATACAATCCTTTTGTTTCTTTGACATGCAGTTCACTAATTGCTTTTAGATTCAGCATGTTTTTCATGACTTGTGTTATAACCAAAAATTGATTTTCATAATTTTGGTTTCCAATTTTCTCATTTGCCACTGAAATTGACAAAGGCGCTCATGTAGGAAAAACACTATTTCATAAACGATAAAAGAAAACTGTTCTTATTTGTTTTAAATAAATAAACATGTTGACATATATAAATACCTTGACATCTGTACAGCATATTATCAGTTAAAAAAACAATATATCTAGAAGGACTGGGAAAACATGAAGGATTCGAAGCTATCAGTAACATCGGGGTGTAGAATAGGCAGATGGATCTCTTGGAAAGTATCAGTAGTTTTGTGCACTTCCAAATGCTTATTGAAGTCAACGCAAGCCTAGTACGGAAATATATGTAATAACATATTGTACATAAGTAAGTTTTATAAAAGATCTATTATAAGCACAGCTTTTGTTAGAAACAAATTATATGTACCGCCTTCTTCTAAGTCTGTGCAATTTCCAATTTTGTTGTAGCAGTTCAATTTAATTTGTACTTCTGATTCGAAATAGCTTTTTTTGACTCGATCTTCTGACTTGAATGATAGAATTTCAATTCTCTGGGAATCGTGGTTCATTTTTATGTTGATTTCCTTACGGTATTTACCGCCAGCCATGATTTTAATGTTTATAAACAGTTGAATATCGTCTTAAAATCACTTAACACTTACTTTTATTATTTATTTCACAATTTTTCTCCTAAAAGAAATTTTTGTTTTATTTTCAACAACTATTACTTGCAGAAATTGTAAAACATATGTTTAGAGATAACCATATCACTTTTGAGTTTTCTGTTTTTTTCGTGGGAATAACCGAGCTACTGAAACAACTGAGCTATTGAATGAACTGAGCTAGTGAAACAACTGAGCTACTGAATAAACTGAAACAACTGAGCTACTGAATGAACTGAAACAACTGAATGAATGAATTTAGTAAAGTGAGCGGAGTTAAAAAGAGCGCTCACTCAAAAGAGCTGTTTTGTACAGCTCTAAAACAGGGATGCCCAGCTCATGAAACAATTGCTTGGAGAGAACTCACTCATATTCTTATGCTCTTTCATTTAGTTGTTGATGATAAGTCGACAAGTGTACATGTTTATCGAATACTTTGTTGCTTTTTTCAGGTTCACACTCAAAAAATGTTGCAAGGCCATTCAATGAACAAGCGATGCATGCGCATGTGTAGCGGATGTTTTTTTTATTTTTTATTATTATATTATTAGAATCGTTTATATAAGATTCATAATTGCAACTTTTTCGAGAAAATTTTTTTATTTTTTATATTGAATTATACCAATAAGTTGTTTTCTACTTTGTTATTGTTAAACAAAATTTATGCGCAATATAACATAAATATCATATTAACATATTTTACTTTTATAGAGTTTATATAAATAAAATATTATTTTATTTAAAAATATGTACATACATACATAAATTAATATGTTTCCTTCTTAATATGTGTTGAAATTGTTGCAAGTCCACTACAATTCAAATGCGTACTGTTTTAGTACATATATTTTTAATTGTCAAAGTTAAATTATATATATATATATATATATATATATATATATATATATTAACAATATGAATATAAATTTTCTGTTTTTCAATCTCTTATTAACATTATAATTTGGCTGTTAATAAATAAAGTCTCTCAATTTGTTATTTCTCTCTTACTCACTAATCCACAAAAAAATTTTTTTGGGCATCACTGCTCTACAACGAACTCACTCACCCGAATACACTAGCGAACCCCCTGCACACTTCGTAGTGCAAAAAAGATATTAAAAAAATTAATTCGAATATATTTAAATCAGTGATAAACTGCTTTTATTGTAATGCTCTGTGGTAAAAAACATTTGTTGTTTTTCCATTTTCGGTGTAAATATACAAAACCGATGGTTTGCCAACGCGCGAACAGGTTACATACAACTGTCCATGTGAGAAAACTGGATACCCTAAATTCACTCCACAAATCGTAAACGCAAGGCGAACAGGAAACTGAAGTCGTTTAAATTCAAATGGTGTATCAAAAGGAATCATTGGGATGCTTGGAATGAATACATCTTAGCCTTAGAATTTTCCACTTAAAATAGTAGCTTCAATTATATAAGTCATCAAATTTTTAATAGCGAGTCTTGTACCATTGCACAAACGGCGTTGATTGATATTGCAAAGCATAATAATAGGGGCTTCATTTTGAATTGAAGATTATGCGGAGACAATACTTGTAAGTGCAACAAATTAAAAAATTCTGTTGAATAACTCACAACATCTTCTTCATTGGTAACAGTAAAGACAGACTTGCACAACACCACTTCGCCAGGAATCTTTGTAGAGCTGTACGGCTCCTGAATGAATTAATTCAATTGAATCATTCAGTCAATTGAGCGAGGTGAATCTTTCATTCAATTGAGCGTTTATAGCTCAGTTGTTTCAGTTGATTCATCAGATCTGTCTCTTTCAGTAGCTCTTTTCAGTGATGTTTCAGTTTGTATGTCAAAATCCATACGAAAAAAATGAATTAATTCACACACATGTGCTAATGCATACAGGGATGTAGTGCTCTTTATTTATAGAGTTGCCAGCTATTGAAACAACTGAGCTATTGAATGAACTGAGCTAGTGAAACAACTGAGTTACTGAATAAACCGAAGTACTGAAACAACTGAGCTACTGAATGAACTGAAACAACTGAATGAACTGAATGAATTAATTCAGTAAAGTGAGCGGAGTTAAAAAGAGCGCTCACTCAAAAGAGCTGTTTTGTAAAGCTCTAAATCTTTGATTGTATAACCATGTTTAATGCAGTAACATCTTTGTTCTTTGCAGGTAAAATCGCTCTGGCACTCAATCATGTATGGCATGTATATTGTTGTGCTATGTTAGTGAAACACATTCAATCAATTCGAAAATGACGAGCAATGTTTGACTAAAATCGCCTGACAATAAAATTAACGCACCACTAACCAGATCTGAGTTAGCTCGGAGATCTTTCCAAAGCTTCAACAGATTTCTTATTCGCGTACTCATGCATATGACGTGGGCTGTGCATAATGTTTTTAAATATTTAAGTTTTTAGTGATGTATTTATATGTAATTTATTTCATAGATCCCCGAAGTTGTGATTTAAAAACGAATTGTATTTCAGTTTTTCAATATAATAACTGAAATATTTCGAAATGATTGCAGTGTTCACTAAAGGTACCAACAGACGACATGTTTTTCACATTGTATGTGTCACAATTTACATATGAAAGCGGAAACATGTCGTGTGTTACATTTAAAACATTGCTTGTGTAAAAAATATGACAAAAGTCATAAGACATTATTTGAAATAGAGCGTGCTATATTTTCTTATGTAAAACATACAGCTCGAAATGTCTATGTCATGCGAACATTAGCCGCCTGAATGAAGTATTTTGCAAGACATATAAACGATATATATTTTATTAATTTAACGTTGTAGTTTTATTAAAATGAGTCCAAAATTGTATAGATTTTTAGATACAACCTCAACGTCTTGTTTAAAAAAGAAAAAAATTAAGAAAATACATTGGCGTCGCCAGTACTTCAGCGACGGAACCAAAAATACTTCGACGGCTGCAAGCCATTTATCAAACAAACGACGTGGATATTTATGCACTGAAAAAGAATTTGCTGTTCTCAAAAAACATGATCGATATCACGTGTGATACTACATGTACGTTTGTGACCAAATATTATAAACCTTATATAAATTAACCAATATTGACAGACATAAAGAAAAACATACGAATCGAAAGAGTAAAAAACACATGTAAAAAACGTGTGGTCTGTTGGTACCTTAAGGTGGCTATAACTCATGAACCAACATTCATACAAACCGCATATACATAAAAACCTTGGTATTGACGTCACCTTTCATATAAACATTGCAGAACCAAAATCGGTTCAGGCATTCCGGAGAACATCAATTACTAACAGAATGCAACTTATTTTTATATATGTATGTAAGAAGATAGATTCTCTTTTGCTATTGTGAAGGGTGATCATGAGCAGCAGACATTCCGGGTGACCGTGTGCGCATAAACAAATAAAGTTGTTGAAAAATGCGTTTTCACCACCAAAACCAGATTAGAGAATATTTTCTGAAATTTATCAGGAGAAAAATATGCTTGAATCAATAGACAATTTTGTATATAGAAAATATCGTTTATTTTTCCAATTTTCAGAAAATTTGCTAGAACCAACATAGGTGAACATGAAATTGCCTTTAATAAAAAGGGATAAAATTGCAAGAGAACTTGTACAGGATTTTCAAGATCTTTTAAGAAACGCAAGAGAAATAGAAATTTTAATGAAAGAACCTCAGGAATTAACTTTAAGTTTATGCCTCAAACGGAAAAGTTATCAGTTTAATATTCGTTTTGCAGAAAGAAATCATAGTGCAATAGTATGTTTCAAGAGAATAAAATCTGATAGACAACACAAACCAAAAATTCAAGAAAATATTTTGAATTGTTATGGATGTGGATTAGCTAGTTATTTCATATCAAATTGTTCTAAATGTAATAAATTTTCCAGGTAAACTAGGATCAAAAACGTTTTCAAACTTTTATAATTAGGTGGTCGAAATGCTAGAACAAAGTTGCTGCATATATCCTTTTTGAAAAATTAAAAGAAAATTGCGCTTTTTTTTAGAGGCTTCAGCTGATATTATATTACCTGATATTATTCCAAGAGAAGAAAACGTTTATTCTACTATTGTGAACACAATTATAGGAAATCGTTTTAGACGTATTTGTTTTATTTGTCTACCAAAAGTTGGATGAAATTACACTCTTATCGGAATTGAAAAAAAAAAATCAACATTAAAAACAATAAAACTAATTTTTTAAACTATTTTGAAAACATGAACTTAACTATTTTTTAAGGCCACATTTCACCGGAAAATGTAAATATATACACATCTTATAAATATTCACCTGCTGAAAATAATAGAAGAAATAAATACTGATGTGTATAATTGGGACTTGTTTCCTACACTAAAAATAATTAAATCAGACATGATGTTGAGGAGGAGATTCAATATAAATATTTTTTATTATAAACTAAGCGATTCAGAGGGATGTAACTTGTCAAGGAATTAATAACAAGCTTTATCTGATTTACTTCAAAAGTTTCAAAATGTTTTTGATCCTAGCTTAGAGCCAATTCCCTTTTTTGGAACATCACATCTACCAATTGCATGTGCAAAGAAAAATTTAATATTGAAATTGATGCAAGAGGAGGAATATCCATGGGCATTTCCTGTGGTACTCATTCTGAAGAAAGATGGAAAGGGTAAATTATCGCCGATTAAATGCCATTACAATATGTGACATATATCTACTGCCACGAATGGATGATCTATTACATGCTGCTCGAGTGAAGTCTTTCTATTTAAAGATAGAAAGAAAACACAATTTATTACATGTTTCGAATTTTCTTTTTCAACAGAATGCTGTGTGGTCTCAAAAATGCGCCCTCAACTTTTAAAAAATTTATAGAAAAATTTTAAAGTGGTCTTTCATAAAAAACTTTACTTGAATATCTTAATGATATAACTATGTGCTCCAACAGATTTGGTGGACACATGACTGATCTTCAAGAAATATTTGAAAGAATCAAGAAATTTAAAATTTAGTTATATAGAGACAAATGCTGTTTTTTAGACTAGA
This sequence comes from Linnaemya vulpina, assembly GCA_963675445.1. Taxonomy (NCBI): domain Eukaryota; kingdom Metazoa; phylum Arthropoda; class Insecta; order Diptera; family Tachinidae; genus Linnaemya; species Linnaemya vulpina. The sequence continues at coordinate 63,419,733 of OY776276.1, read as the reverse complement.
AGCAAATTCCCCAGTCATATACTAACTATACATATAATTAAGTCAGATCCTGAAAAAAGGCATGTTCCAAAGATTAAAACTACCTGTATAATTTTTGCAGACTTGTTCATAGTATCGCCATTTTATTCTAAATTTTGCTCAAATTTCTAAACAATCAAAATCGAACAAATCAAAAATGCAAAAGGATATTGAATATTGAAGAAAAATTACAATTGAATAACTAAAAAGTCTTTGACACCTTCACCTATGTTACTCCAAATAGATTACACCAAATCATTTACAATAAAAACAGATGCCAGTAGATATGCAGTTGGGGCTGTTTTACTCCATGGGGAGAAATAAGATAAACACTGATTGAATATGCTAGTAGACCTTTACTTTCTGCAGAGAATAATTATATATATATATATATATATATATATATATATATGTATATGTACATATATGTATATATATGTATATATATATATATATATATATATATATATATATATGTATATATATATATATATATATATATATATATATATATATGTATATATATATATATATATATATATATATATATATATATATATGTTTTATTCCTTTTATTCGTTAGTGGAGCATAGGAGAAGCTCACTTTGAAGATAAATACATAAAATATCATAAACGCGTTTGAAACAAATAACATTATGCGACAAATGAAGACTTTTTGAAAAGTGCAAGATCGCGACTACATGGGTTCGATTATACTATCAAAATGTAGAAAAAAACTGTACTCAGTTTGGTCAAGTTGGTGAGTGTTATTTTTATGGGCCTCCAAAGTTTCCTAGTATTAGCATGATACCCAAAAAAAGGTGTCATCAGTTTTTGCCAAATAGCTAATCAGCACTTAAAAATATCGCTTAACTATGTTGCGCAAAAACGTAGCCACGGTAAAGTTGAACAACTTTTGTAAACATAAAAATATAATCTGAACGTGTCTAGATACCGAAAACTGGTCGTAAAAACTCCCTTATGATTAAAAATTTTAATTTTTATCTCAAATTTTAGAATATTTGTTTTGTTTGTGATGTCCTTTTCGGCTTGAGGACATCACAAACAAAACAAATATATTCAAAAAGGTCTACAACAAAACATATTCATTTTAGAATATTATATCCATATTTTGGAGAATAATAAGTCTTTGTTTCGCTATTTATTTCTTATATATTAATTTTAAGCTTTGTTTCGAACTGTCTATGAATAGTCACTAGTTCTTAAGATGTTCATGATGGTCCATCTTGTATCTTTACAAAATTTTTTCAACTTTACCGTGGTTACAATTTTTCCAAATATAAAGCCCAATTATGAACAGAAATTCCTCATGAAATTTTTCCGTTTTCTCCTATTATGGATGAAAATTCCCATATTTTATTTTTTAATCCGGTTTTATCAACCGTGTGAAAGGGAGAAAAACAATAAATGGCTAAAAAGAAGTTATTCTAAATATATTTAAGTTTGGTTTTTCCCTAAAATAAATTCATTTACAAAACAGAAGGGAGCATGAAAAAATTTGTAAGTAATATTTTTTTTTTTAAATAAAACTTCAACAAATAGTGTTTTATTTTTTATTTTTGTAGTTCGAAAACAACAAATAAATTTCGAATTCAACATTTGCTTCTACTGATGGAGTCCAATGCAGATATTGCTTGCGGTTTCCATAAAGGTAGAAAAGAGCGTTGCTCGGTTTTGGAAGAACGCTGAAACCGAGCTCAATTATATGGGACCTCCTACTAAGTGTGTAGCCGAATGGAAAAAGGTATTGATTTAATGTTCGTAAAATAATTTATTTCTAACGCTATCGATAATAAACACATGCTTGGGCTGACTTTTGGAATAACCGATGCAACACACGAATATGAACTACCACATGCAGCGCAGTATATGGATATAAGTATTGATGAAGTGTATATGGCTGAGGAGGAAGGAATTAAAGCAAGAAGACTTAGAACAAACTACAAAAAAAAATCTATCGATCTATAGATAAGTTAGCCGATGTTCAGCAAAAGCATTTTAAATAAATGGAAAGGATGAAGAAAAAAGAAATAGAATAAATGAAGCGAAACAATGCATATATGGAGCAATTACGATTAAGAGAAATAAATTACAAATTGGAAAAAACTAAACTGCAAATGAAGGTGTATGAAAAACTGCAATAAATTATTATTTATTATACATATATATATTAATTATTTTTAATATATAAGTTTTATGAATTTGTTGTTTTTTATGTTAAATGTTATTTTTAAGTTTGTTTCAATAATAAGAAAGAATTATAAAAATTATATTATTTAACCTAAAACAGATTTTGTGCAATATTGGCCCTTATGGCTGGAACGGTAGTTTGCTTCCGATTGGTCTCAGTTGAAGTTAGTGGCGTTGCGTCCTCCTCCAAACTAGTAACGAAATCCCTGATATCGTCAGGTACATTGTACCGAATGCATACGTTATGCAAAGCACAGCATACGTTTATAATTTTTGCTGCCTTTGCTGGGCTGTAGTGCAATTCTCGTGCGCCAAGAAGACAGCCCCATCGGTTCTTCAAAATAGCGTTAGTCCGCTCGATTATATTGCGACATTTTGCGTGGAAATCATTAAATCGCATTTCAGATGTAGCGTCCTCAGGAACGCGATATGGGGTTAATAGCCATGGTTCCAGTGGGTATCCAGGATCTCCTTTTTGTACAAAAAATAACAATTAATATGGAATTAGTTTTACCCAGAAAATTTTTACCTCACAGCCGAAAGTTAGCTTCATCGTTTAAATAAAGCTGTTCAAAGTATGTCCTTGGTTCATTGGTCTTCCATATAAAGGAATCGTGGCATGCACCAGGATGTGATGAGTCAACATACCGAATTCTTTGTTGATGGTCACAAAGCTAAACATTTAATGATAATTGTATAATTTGAAAAGAAAAAAAAAAAAATATATATATATATATATATATATATATATATATATATATGGTGTTTTAACACTCACCAGCAAAACATTTAAGCTATATTTTCCTTTTCTGTTATAGAAAAGGTGCTTATTTTCCGCAGGATCAATTATATGAACGTGCGTTCCATCGATGCATCCTACAACGCCAGAGATGTTGTGCTTCCTGTAAATATCGATAGCAATTTTCCGCCTTTATTCTCTGGTTTTGGTGTTTCAATCCAAACTTGACGGAGATGAGCCTCAAAAATTTGTACTACCTCTGTAAGTACTTTGCTGAAAGTCGGTTGGGCTAATGAGACGTCGCAATCTTTGCCAACACCTGTCTGCTATCCACCTTCAGCGAAAAAGCGTAAACTCGCAGTCAGTTTGACAACTGGCAGAACTCCAAATTGTTTTTTTGTTGGTTGAGAATGCGTTGTTACAATTTAGAGTAAATAACGGAATGTTGGTTGATTTATTCTATAATATTTTTGGAACCTATAACAAATTGAAAGCTTAGATAAATAAAAATATATTTGGATTCATAAACTTACAATGACTGTTTCAGATCCAGTGGGTTAGATTTATCTCGTAAATGCCTTCTAGCTATCCTTTGGCTACATTTCTTCTGCAACACCAATTTCTTCAGCAAGCTATGCTATTCATTTCTTGTTAATTTTTTATTTATCTTCACCAATAATACAAATATTTTTTTGCACATCAAAAATAACCAAACTAAATGTAACCAATCAAAACAGCTGGTATCAGCGTTGCCAATTGTTGAATATTTTATTCCCGCGGAATTTATAATTGGAGGAATTTTTTCTTGCGAAGGAATTACTTGCGAATATTTATAATTGGGCTGATAGTGTATGAAAAATCAGGATTTCCTAAAAGTTATGATCGAAAAATCAAAAAAAAAATTTTTGTTCTCCAACTTTTTTAAAAAATCTTTGAGATAAAGTACATTTTCATCATAAAATTTTTGCAAGAAATATTCAACGTACTCTTGGCTACATTTTTATCAAACATAGCTAAGCGATATTTTTAAGTGCTGATTAGTTATTTGGAAAAAATTGATGAGACCTCTTTTTGGGCATCATGCTAATATTGGGAAACTTTGGAGGCCCAGAAAAAGAAAACAGTCACCAACTTGACCAAACTGAGTATAGGGACTTACATATAGTCACAACCTTTCACTTTTTTCACTGTTGCATAGTGTATAGAGTATTACTAATTACACTAATAATTGTTATTTGTTGATTGATGGAATTTTATACCAGTATTGCTTTGATCAAGAACATTGAACATGGTCAAGTAGTCGTTCCAAAGCATGTGCGCGCAACAATTTTGAAAAGATTTCATGATGATCCAATGGCTGGATGGTATAGACCCTACAAGAACAGACTGACCGAAACTAATACACAAACAACTGACCGATACTAACACATTCTTATGTATTACCGAAGATATGGTCATCACTGGAAAATATCAAATGTAAATCCCCAAATCACTTTCATTTGAAATTTGTGTTTGATAGTGACAAGACAAATAATTATTATTTAATAAACAACTTTTAATTATTCTACTTTTTTTACGTCTTCTTTTAATAATAAAATGAACTAATATTTTTAAGCTTAAGGTCTTTATTTTTATATTTATTAAATTATAAATAGTTTTTCGATAATAATAAAATAATAAAAAAGTTATTATAAACACAGCAAGGAATTTTGTGGATAGGGTTCTAACAATTAGTGATATTTGATTTCATAGGAAAAATAAGAATTGAATTAAATACATATTAAGGAATAATGATTTTCCAAGTTGGTAAATAATTTAATATGTCAATATGGAGTAAGAAATGGTATCATTAAAAGTAACATAAGTGAACCAAAAATATACAAATCTTTAACTCATGTATCGCGATTATCAGAACGCATTGGTAAATCAGGAATATGTGATAATGAAAAATATACCGTAGCTTATAGAACGCATGAAACATTAAACAGGTTTTTTAGTAAGACAAGAGATAAAATAGATAAATTAGATAAATCAAATTTGGTTTATAAAATACCTTGTAATGGAAAGGACAATGAGAATTGTAATATGGTGTATATAGGTACAACTAAGAATAAATTAAAAACTAGGATAGCAGGACATAAGACTGATCAAAGATATAGGCATATAAATTCGCAGAAAACAGCATTATCTTCACATTGTGCTAGGTTTGATCATTATCCAAACCTTAAGAATGTTTCAATATTAAACACAGAAAATAATTATAAACGTAGATTTATGTTAGAAATGTTACACATAATAAATATACCAATCACAAAAAGGATTAATTTTAAGGCAGATACAGCAAATGTAGCTCAAAATTACAGACACTTAGTTAATAAAAGATAGAATTTTACATTTAAATTTACATATGTATAGATTTAAATATTTTGTTATTGTTCGCATATTTTAAGTTCAATTAAAATTTGTTTTAAACTCTCTAAAATTTGTTGATTACTATGTCTATATATACATATGGGTATATGCATGTTGATTGTATATGCTTATTGTAAATGTATGTATATATAAATATGTAAAGTTAAGAAATGTTTAGAGAAAAATAATTTTGAATTATAAATACATGTGCATACACATAATGTTCAATATTTTGTTATAATATGTATTTTAAATTTATATAAATTTGTTTATAAACTTCTTGAATTTGTTTCTAAGATATGTATATATAAGTAGTATTGAAAATTCATTTTAGGAATGTTTATTGTTTAACTATATACATGTATAGATTTAAATTGTTTATTATTGTTCCTGTATTTTAAATTTATTTAAAAATTTTGTTTGAATATTTTTGTATTTTGTTGAGAAATAATTTTCATATATTTGTTTCATTAACAAAAATAATTTTTTCATATCATATACAAAATAAATTTCCTGAAGAAGTCATACAAAGTAGTGACGAAATATCGAAAAACTATTTATAATTTAATAAATATAAAAATAAAGACCTTAAGCTTAAAAATATTAGTTCATTTTATTAATAAACAATTTTTATAAAAGATATTATATATACTGAACAAAATGTTGGGCTATAAATTTTGCGCTAAAATAATTTTGTTTAGATGAACTCCAAACAAAATTATTAATATCGATTATAAATAATTGATATTGGGAAGTGGGAAAGGAAAAATAAGAACCAATATTAAATTTTCCTTTTAATGATAGAGTTTATTTACAAGAGTTTGAGTAAATAAAATATAGAACTTACCTCTTGGGCAGATAAATGCTTTTGGGCAGATAAATGCTGCTCTCGTTGATGCTGGTTGAAGAAGAAGTAGTAGTCATTTAATTAAGAAAAAGGAAAGTTCGGCTTTTGGAAAAACCGCGCAACATATGGAATTTTTCGAGTGTCAACTCGAGCAACATTTAGTACATTTTCAGTGTTACAATATTGTCTAAATTTAACTGGGTAAGTACACAGGAAGAAAAGGTTATAAGAAAAGGTTTGTATAAAAGGTAAGTAAGAGAGATGTTTCCAAAGTAAGTATAAAAAAGCTAAAAATAAATCGTTTACAATTCATACAATATACTTATACTTAAGATTTGCATATTCAAATCGATTATAAAAGGTTTAATTTATAATTCAATTATAAAGGGTTTAATTTATAAGGAATAAATATAAAATTCAGTGGAAATAATTTATATTAAATAATAATAAAAAATGATTTTGTCCAATATCAAATTGGACATGCCGCCAGGCCAGGCCTTCAGGCAACATATGGCGGGTTGGTGGTTGGGCAAAGGACATTTGCCAATGATTTAATCGCCTCTATAATGGCTGTTGTTGGGATTGTTGTGGCTGTAGGTGGATTTGGTGTTTGTTGGGGAGTTGGTTTTTGCTGTTGTTGTGGTTTCTCCTTTTTCTTGTTAGTCCGGCTTTTCGGTCTCTTCTTCCGGGTCACATGCAGCAAGGTGTGGTGCAATTTTCTACATTTTCTGCAGGTATCGTTTGATGCACATGCCTTCACATCGTGGCTTCTCGCCAAGCAGTTCACACAACATTGGTATCCTACGACATTCACCCGTTTTTTCACCGACATGGTTAAAAATTTTCGACAGAATCGCAAGTCATGAAACGCATCGCATAAAACACAACCATAGACTTCTGGGTCTCTTTTTCTTCTTATGGTTTTTCGGGTGCGAATGTCAACTGGACGAGTGGATTCTAATCTGCGGTTCGGTCTAATATGGAAAAACAAATACGAATTAGAACTTATAATTTAAGGTAATTAAAGTCTACATGATGTATGGTTGATCTCAAATTGTTCATACAAATTAAAGTATGAGGTAGTTTAAATTCTATTTTTCTGTATGTGGATAAAACGTGTAATGAAAACAAGAAAGAATAAAGAAAAAGGATTTTAAATGTATTCGGCTATAAGTAGATTTTAAGAGGTTTTAAACCTCTCGATTTTCCATATAAGGAAGAAAACATAACTTGACTATTGGGCGTGTTATGATTCCAGAGGCGATGCGCACATCAGCGATGCGGACATTTCCATCTGAACCTGGGTAAGTTTTGTCTATTCGTCCCAGTCGCCATTCCTGTGGAGGAAGGAGATCGTCCTTTACTACTACAAGATCTCCAGGATGAAGATTTGGACTTGAATATCTCCACTTATAGCGCTTCTGAAGAGCCTTGAGGTAATCTTCTTTCCATCGTATTGAGAATTGATGGTGCAGAGCCTTCAGTTTCTCCCATCTGTTGATGAGCGAGATTTTTCGACTGTCGGGTTCAGGGAAAGCCATAATAGGAGAACCTCTTAAAAAATGTCCGGGAGTCAGTACCGTGATGTCTGAAGGGTCTTCTGACTGCGCTGAAATCGGGCGGGAATTAAGTATTCCCTCTATCCGGGCAAGGATAGTAGAAAACTCCTCAAAGTTGAATTTTTGAGTTCCAGCAATTCGTCTGAAATGAAATTTGAAGCTCTTAACGGTGGCTTCCCATAAGCCGCCCATGTGTGGTGCGTGTGGGGGAATGAACTTCCATTCAAATCCTCGAGAAAGGTACTTCTGGGCAACATCATGAGCCGCCGTATTAATAAACCTTGAAAATTCACGTCCTAGCGCTCTACTAGCGCCCAAAAAATTTCTGCCATTGTCAGAAGCTACCCTGTGGGGGAGTCCCCGCCTCCCAACGAAGCGAGCGAATGCCGCCTGAAAAGCATTTGACGACAAATCAGAGCATGCTTCCAGATGAATAGCCATCGTGCTAAAGCAAACGAAGACACACACGTATCCCTTAATAGTACTAGCCCTTCGCAAAATTGACGTCTTCAGTTCAAAAGGGCCTGCGAAATCTGTACCTGTCACATGAAAAGGTGGCGTGAGTGTACATCTTTCTGGAGGCAAGGGAGCCATTATCTGCGAGCATGATTTCTGTCTGTGTATTATACAGACCTTGCAATTACGAATAATAGCTTTTATTCCCGGCTTAAGTCGAAAGACATGAAACTCTGATTGCACCATCCTAATCATTTGACTACAGTCAGCATGAGCGAGTACATTATGAATAAACAAAAGATATAACTGGCAAAATCGAGAATTTCTGGGCAGTATTATGGGATAACGCTCGTTATATGGCATCGACGACCGAGATAGTCTGCCATTCACTCGTAAAAGTGAGTCCGAATCGAGAAAAGGGTTCAAATTCTTTAAAGAACTTTTATTTGGTAGAGGCCGTGAGTTACATAATAATTGGTACTCCTCATCATAAAACTTTCTTTGGGCTAAAGAAATAAGACGCCTTTTGACAAATTTCATTTCGTCAAAAGTGAGATCGCCAGGAGAAGATTCTGGTCTATTAAGTTCTGAGAATTTCGAACTTTTCGCTAAGCATCTGGCGAAAAATCGAAAATTTTAACATATAACTCGCAACGCTCGGTTATATGAAGAGAACTTACACAAAATGTCATCTTCTTTGACTTCTGTGTGTAATGAGTGAGTCTGTTTTTCGAGTCGGCAATAACTTTCAGGGGATCTCTATATGGCCACTCTGAGGATGGTTTTGATAACCATGGCGGCCCATGCCACCAGAGCGAGCTTTGTGCCAGTTCTTGAGATTTACAACCGCGAGTTCCCAGATCAGCGGGGTTGTCGTGTGTTGGCACATGTCGCCATATAGCATCCGGAACCAAACGGTGAATCTGAGAAGTGCGATTTGCCACGTATGTCTCCCATGAGGATGGGGGTTTCGAGAGCCAACCTAATACAATGGACGAGTCCGTCCACAGGATGACCTCACCGATGTTGAGACGAAGTGAATCCTTAACATATTTTACGAGGTTTGCCAGTAAAACTGCGCCATTCAATTCTAGTCGCGGGAGACAAATTGTCTGTATCGGGGCTACTTTACTCTTAGCCAGCAGCAAATTATTGAAGCTGTTGTGAGACATAGTCTCACATCGAATATAAATTGTGGCACAGTATGCTACCTTTGATGCATCTGAGAACCCGTGAATAGAAATTGAATCAGATGGAGTACTGTGTAACCAACGTGGACTACTGCTGCATTAAAAGTTTTCCTCTGATAACTATAGGAGCCAGCCATCCAGCAGGATCAAATAATTTTGCAACTGAGAATAAGATTTGTCGCTTTGTAATTCTGACCGTTTGTTCAATCGGGGAAAATTTGTACGTAAACGAGTCAGTGACTGCATTCCACCTTATGCCAAGAGTTTTGGTAGAACTGGTGTCGTGGAAACGGAGAAAATCTGAATCATAAAGATCCTCCTTTGGCAGATTGAAGAGTAATTGCTGATCATTTGCCGTTATCTTCTTTAATGGGAGCCCTGCTGAACTAAATGAAGCTATTAGCTGAGTTTCGGCAGATAAAGCTTCGTCAATGGAGTAACCTCCTGAGAGTATGTCATCGACATATGTTTCTGTGCGCAGAATTGAAGCTGGCTTTGGAAAAGCTGATTCGGAATCGGAAGCGAGTTGTAATAGGGTCCGAATAGCTAGGTATGGGGCACAGTTGACGCCAAACGTTACAGTCTTCAATTGATAATCCTTAATGGGGCCGTTAGGGTGGGGTTGAAATAGAATTCGCTGAAGCGGCCTATCAGCTGGGTGCACAAGGATTTGGCGATACATTTTTTGAATATCGCCACTAAAAACGTACTGATATTTTCCCCAATTAATTATAATTGATATTAAATCATTCTGTAGAGTAGGGCCTGTGTGCAGAACATCATTGAGAGAAAATCGAGATTTCGATTTCCGAGAAGCATTGAAAACAACTCTAACTTTAGTAGTTTTATGTTCAGGGCGAACTACGGCATGATGCGGTAAATAATATGAGCCATATTTACCGTGTGAAACGACTTCATTTGATGGAACCTCCTCCATGTGGTCCAAAGCTATTTATTCTTTTAAAGTCTCTGTATATTGAGCTTGAAGCTCGGGGGTTTTTTATAAATTTTTCTCCATGCTCGAGTATTGAGCCAGAGCTGTGAACCGGGATGAACCAAGACAGATTTTTTCTGGAAAATCTTTTTTGAAAGGTAGCCTTACCAAGTATCTACCATTTTCGCTACGTGTAGTGGTTTCTGTGTAAAATTTTTCGCAAAATTCATCTTCGACCAATCTGGGCCTTGCAGTATGAATTTCTTCCTGTTCCCAAAACTGCCTTAAAATTTTATTAAGCTCAACAGTCTGGGATACGAACACTGAGGTCGTGAACGTTTGAACAGGTGTCGATTTTATAGGGCCACTTAAAACCCATCCGAAAATGGTATTGTAGGCCGATGTCTGACCACATATATTTTTTCTAATGCCATCAATGTTGAGCAAGTGTTCACAATCATTGCCCAGAATAAGATCTATTTGAGCAGCCCTATTGAAAGTAGGGTCAGCTAGATCTAAGTCCGCCAGTTCCGTTGAGACCGGGATTTCAAAATTGCAAGTTGGAAGCCGCTTGGTGAGTTTTGGGAGTATAATAGCCCTTATAGGTACGCGCAATTTGTGTCTTTTGGCGTATAAAACAGAATCACATTCCTTATTAGCAACCTGTTTTTGACCAACTATACCTACAATTTCAAAATGAGAACTCCTGTATGGGATCTAAAGACGAGTTCTAATTCTTTCTGTCAGAAATGTTCTTTGAGAACCGGGATCAATTAGAGCCCTTACGGTGAAGAGTTCACCCCTATGTTCAATTTGTGTCAGAGCGGTGCGTAACAAAATATTTTCACTTCCGGTAGAGCAATTAGCATGGACACGACTAGAAGTGCTGGGAATATCATTTTGAGTAGCTTTTGAAGCCGATTGAAGGGTATCTTGAGATTGGCGTTGTACAAATTTAGTATCATGATTTGGTGCTTCCGTATGTACTTTGCCTGAGCCGTGCGTTGAGTTCTGAGAATTTTGCCCCATGTGCAACAAAGTGTGGTGATTTTTCTTGCAATGCATACATCTATACTTGCTACCACAGTTTGACTTGAGATGAGAAGCAGCCAAACAATTGTTACAAAATTTGTTCTTAAAAACGTAATCAACTCTCTGTTGCACACTGAATCTGGGCATGCTCTCAAAGGATACCCACATTGCATAGTCTGCAACAAACAGCATCCAAACTTTCCTGAGACACATACGTCTGCACCTTAGCTTGATTCGGTTTTGTTAGCATAAAACAATCTTTTGATGTTTTAATGCTATTTATACGTTCAACCGCCTCGTATCTGTCAACCAGAAATTGCGACATCTGGCTCCATTGCAGAAGTTCACGAGGTGATGTGAGAGATTGTTCCCACATAGCAAGTGTTACTTCAGGCAACTTTGTGGAGATAAGGCGAATCAATATGGGGTCCCAACTGTCCACTTGAACGCCAAGTGTTCTGAGTGTTGCGAGTGAGTCATTCACTGAAGACTGGATTCTTCGAATTGATTCACTGTCTTCACTAGTTGCCTCGGGTATATCAAATAGAATTTTGATCTGGTTATCAACCAGAACACGTTTATTTTCATAGTGGGTTCTCAAAGCATCCCATGCTAATTCGAAATTTTCGTTAGAGAGAGGATATCTTTTAACAATATCCCCCGCCTCACCTCTTGTCTTGGTACGTAAGTGATACAATTTAGTAACGGGTGTAAGTTTCGAGTGCCTTATGTATACTGCTGTGAACATGTCTCGAAACGAGAGCCATTGTTCATAGCTCCCTTTGAACACCTCAGTGTCACAGGGAGGCAGCTTAATGCAGTGTGAGCTATCTTGAAGCTGATCATATTGGAGGGCTTGGTTCTGCACAGTATATCGGGAGGTCGATTGACCTGCAGGGTAATGTCCAGTTTCCAATCGAAAACTTTTCATTAACTCTAAAATTTGAGACGAGCATACATAATATGAGTTTGTGCATTCATCAAAAATTTTCGTAATCCCAGCTTTGACTGCCGACATGAAAGCGGGGTCCTTTGACATCATGAGGATTTCATAGGAGGAGTCGAGCCTTCCCCATCTGGATTCCAATTCTTTAAGTTTAACCTCAAGAATGGATACGTTAAGGTCAATATTTTCAGATTCCTTAAATCTGTCGCAAAAATTGAGCAACCTATCGCTATCATAATCGAATTGATCTCTTGGAGAGGGGTCTTCAATGGATTTAGTTGCCATTTTCATGTAGTGCTATTAACGTTTTTACTATGTGTAAACTCCGTGAAATTATTCAATAAAACAAGAACCAAAAGAAGGGTTAGTTGCAGTATATAATGGCAGGGCCAAACTAGGGGCTATAATATAGCAATAGTTCAAGTTTTAAATCGGATATCTATTTGAATTACAAGAGCACGGAAAAATTTCAAATTATGAAATATCAGGGGCTAGACATTCAATCTATTTTAGAGAATAGAACTAGGGGCTATTTTGAATAGAAATATAATAGAATTCTAGCAAATAAAAATTCAAAGGGTTAGAGTGAAGCACATTAGTTTTCAAAATAAAGAATTATTAACTTGTCAAACAAATTAATACGGACTAAATAATTCCCGAGAATATGAGTAAATTCATAGCATCAACAAGATTCAATGTTACTAAATATTTCCTTTCCATTGAATTAAAGCATTGTATTCAGTTTTAAGAAATCAACTTAAATATTACTTGTGGTTTCTATTTGCCGGTCAAAAATATACCGTGCCTCACCAACTTGTTTAAAGTGCAAACCGGTAACACTGTTGAAATTTGTATAAAGCAGGTATGGAAAAAAGGCAATTGATATTGTTGCGGCAGCAACTCAAATGTCATTTTTGGAAAGAATAATAATAAAACCAATATTTAAAAACGATAGCATCGGCTGGTTGATGCAAATTGGTATGTATGTTTTATTATCTAAAAAATATACATTAGATATAAAATAAAGTTACAAAAAAAAGAATATAGTTTTTTTTCCAGAACTTACTCTATTCTATACTCTTACACGTTTTTTTCAAATTATAAATTAAAATGGGCGTCATTTGTGACAAGTGCCACAAACAAGTCTAATGCCTCAAAAGTAATCAGTACTAATGGTTACTGAGTATGTTATAGGTACATTTATAGCAACTCTGCTTATTTAAAAGAAAAACAACAGTTAAATTAAATTCTTAAGTTTCTGGAAACTACTTCATAACATCCCGGCCCCCGTGTGTCGACCCGGGAGATACACCACCTACGTCGAGTACAGCCAATTTCGATGCCGGTCTTTTTAATTTGCCAGTTTCGGTTTTTACCACCGCCGAGCGAACCTGCCCATCAGCTCCAGGGTAAACCTCCTCAACGATGCCTCTCTTCCACTGCCCACACGTTTCATTGTCATCACAGACTATCACTACATCACCAATCTGGATGGGTTTAACGTTTTGGTGCCACTTTGTCCGACGGGTTATCTCTGGCAGATATTCCTGAATCCACCTTTTCCAAAAGGTTTGTTTCAATTGCTGTAAAATTTGCCATTGCTTTCTGATGCAAACCCTTTCAGGAACAGCAGGATTTTGCAGTATATTTGGACATCCAATCAAAAAATGATTGGGTGTTAAGGGTTCAGCTTCAGTATTCTCGATTGGAAGGTGAGTTAGTGGCCGTGAGTTTATCAAATTTTCTGCTTCTATTAGCAAACTGTGAAAGGTGTCAACTTGGGGAGCCTTTTCCTTTAAAGTGAAAACCAACACATTTTTGACTGAACGTACCATCCTTTCCCATACGCCGCCTGCCTGTGGATTTGCTGGAGTGTTAAACAACCATTCTATACCGCGCCCTGCACACTCATTTATCAGTTTTGCCTCCTCGAAAATGAATTTCTCCTTACTTGCCCCCACAAAATTAGTGCCCCTGTCACTCCTTATTCGTATAGGTAGCCCTCTTCGGTTGATGAAATTTCGAATGCACAATATCACGACATCGGTTGACAAATCTTTAGCTATCTCCAGATGGATTGCTCGTGTTGTAAGGCAAGTAAAAATGCATACCCATCTCTTTTCACTTCGTCTGCCGATGGAAACCAAAAACGGGCCGATATAATCAACGCCAGTATAAGAAAACGCTCTTACATAGGGGGTAAGCCTATCCTCTGGATGTTGCCCCATTAACGGTTGCTTTGGAACAGCAAACATGTTTTTGCAAACTTGGCAGTTTCTCTTCGTAGTCCTTACTAGCTGTCTTAGACTTGGTATCCAAAACTTCAGTCTGATTGCAGCACAGATTGATTCCTGGTTTTGGTGTTTAAAATTCTCATGGTATTGTTTAACTATGAGCGTCGTCAACATATGTTTTTTAGGCAAGATAATGGGCTCCTTCGTACTGCGGTCAACGCATGTGGCATTATTTATACGGCCTGATAAACGTATTACACCATCAGCGTCCAAAAAGGGAGTAAGTTTAGAGATTGAACAATTTTACAAAGGTATTGTGTTGCGTCATTAACTTCATTGGCACTTAACAGTGGCCCATATTTTGCCCTTTGTACGCCATAAGTCTTCAAAATTTTTACCGCTCGTCGGATCCAACAAGTTACTCTGGCCAGTTTATTGAAGCTGGAATATCTTTCAAATGGAATTACTGAAGTTTCATTTATCATAAAAACAAATTTAGACCTTTTCTCTGCATGACACTCATGTTGATTAAGATCATCTGGAACTTCCGGCCAAGCTTTCTTCTCGTCTTTTAAAAATTCTGGGCCATTTAGCCAACAGGATGTTAAATATGCTTTAGAAAAATTTTGTGGCCTTGTGGCTTCATCAGCGGGATTTAAACCACCAGGCAGCAATCGCCATTGTTTCACCTCAGATGACTCAAGAATCTCCGCGATGCGGTGGGCAACAAATTGTTTATAAATTCTGGAATCTGATTGAATCCATTTGACAACCGTTTTGGAATCCGACCAAAATATTATTTCCTTTGGGCTTACATCATGGCAGGATATTATCGTGTCCTTCAATCTCACGGCAAGCGCTGCAGCCTGTAGCTCGAGCCGTGGGATGGAAAGTGGTTTTAGGGGCGCACATCTCGACTTTCCTGCAACAAAAACTACATCGACGTTACCATCGAAAAAAACCCTCCAGTAAGCTACAGCTGCGAAAGCCTGTTCACTGGCATCCGCAAAAATGTGCTGTTCAACTGCTTCACTACGAAAGAGATTTCGCCCATAACACCTTGGTATTTTTACTTCATGTATTTCATACAGGCTCTTGTACCACTCGTACCATTTTTCATATATTTCATCAGGAATAGGTGAATCCCAGGTAATTTTTGTCCTCCACAATTCTTGTAACAGGATTTTAGATTTAATAACCACGTTTGCTAAAAAAACAAAGGGATCAAAAATCGACATTGTCAGGCTCAACATCTCACTTTTCGTTGGCTGATTCGCCTTCATTTAGAGCAGCTAGAACTTCTCTCGAATTGGATACAAAACCTCTAAGTTCGAAACCGGCTTGATATTGAATATTAACTACGTCTCTCGTGACATTAACAGCCTCGCCAACGCTACTAAAACTGTCGACATAATCGTCTACGTAGTGGCTGTCAACGATTGCCCTGTATGCCTTTGGGTGGGAATCCTTATAAATCTCTGCATTGAGATTTTTTACATATTGGGCCGAGCATGGAGAGCTGATGGACCCGAAGATCATAACCTCCATAACGTATTCATCAAGCTGCTCATTAGACTGTCCATCTCTCCAAAGAAAGCGTTGAGCCATTTGATCTTCTTCGCGTATTCTCACACGGTGGAACATTTCTCGAATATCAGCACAAACGCCTATCTCTTTTTGCCGAAAACGAAACAATATTGACAGTAATGACTTCGGTTGGTATTTATCAGGACCTTTCATCAACCTTGAATTAAAGGATTCACCGTCAACACACGCGGCAGCGTCGAAAACAGGGCGTCTTTTGTTCCCTTTATTTACGTTTGTAACAACAAAATGTGGTAAATACCAAGTGCGGCTATTTTTATTTGCAGTTTCTTCCTTTGTTAATTTCCTGGCGTACGATTTATCTAGATATTCTTTTATTTTACTTCTATACCACTCAGCTAAGCTTTCGTCCTTATCCATTTTGGCTTTCATGTTATTCAAACGTTTCAACGCCATTGGATAACTTTCTTTAGCTCCAAAGTTGTCAAATTTCCATAGAAGCCCAGTTTCATATTGGGATCCCTTTTTTATCGTGGTACTACGAAGTATTTCTTCTGCTCGCCTGTCATCATGTGAAGCCACTGGTTGAACTAGCTTGATCCCCAAATTCTCCAAAGTGAAGTAATCCGAAACTTGCTTTTGAATACTATCTAAAATATCTACATCAATTTTAAAAACTGTGGCTTCAGTTGATTTTTCATTTGATCCAAAAACAACGTTACCCAAAGCCGTTTGATGTAAGGCAAAACATCCATCTAAGTTTAAAACTTTAGATGGGCGAACGAGATTTATATGGGGTAGACCTATTAAAAGTTTTGGCCGAGCATTATTATAATCCTCAATATAGATCTCATTTAAAATGGGGAATTTATTTTTAAAGTTATCAAATTGTAAACTTTGTGGAGGCAACTTTAAATTCAATGTAGTAAACACGTTTTTAATTTGGAATCCGAGATGATTTTTACTTACACCGCTGATCTCCAAATTTACCCTTCTTGACGTTTCATTGGTTGTTTTGCCACCTATCTAACTAAGGCGTAAGTCAGTTGAAGTACCTTTCAACCCAACTGCATTTGCGACCTCGTCATCTAAAAGAGTTATTTTGGAACCTTCATCAATTAAGGCCATAATTTTCATTGTTCCTTTCGGGCCTGATATTATTACCGGCAAATATTTAAATAAAGTTTCATTTCTAAAACAATCTTCTACAATAGTATTTACTGACCCATTATTATCATCCCTGTTGATTATGCTTGTGGGTTTGTTACCTTCACGTACAACATAGTTACTATTTGTGTTGTTAGCTTCACGTTTGTCTGTGTTGTTTTCATTTTTGTTGAATCTATTGTCTTCATGTAGTAGTCGGTTGTGATATTTTGGACATTTTTGTAGTCCACATTGTCGTCTATTTTTACAATTTAACGAATTGTGACCGGCGTGAAAACAACCAAAACAAAGGTGATTTTGTTTGACAAACTTCCATCTTTCATTCGCTGGAATACCCTTAAATTTGTCGCAGTGGTACAATTGATGTTTTTGGAGGCACATTGGACATTTGGTAAGTCTATTATCGTCAGCTACGATCATAAAGGTTGGATTAATTTTATCTTTTTTGTTGTAGAATACGTCATTTTTACTGGTGTCTGCTTCAAGGGAGAGGAAAACATATGTTGCCGCTTCCTGCAACCACAAACTGAAATCGTGCACACTGGGATATGGACCAAGATTATTCATGGAATGTTTTGTCCATTCCTCGCGTTTCTGAAGTGGCAACTTATTGACCAACTCGTCCAGCAGTGTAGGGTTATTTAGGTGGGCTGTAGCATTTGCATTTATCAAAAATGCAGACAAATTTGACACCATAGTACTGAAATTCACTATTTCAAATATTTTCCTTTCAGATATTGATGGGAAAGCACGATCCTTAGAAATCTGGCTACGTATTAATACCTGTGGACGACCGTAGTGAAACTCGAGCGTTTTTATGACCGTATCTACGCTGTCGGGATGAATTAGGAAAGATTCCACGTTGGCTCTAGCGTCTCCTACTAATGATTTTTGCAGGCGCATTAAATTTTCTAATTTTGAATAATTATAATTTGTTGTGGTTTCTTTATAAGCTACGATAAACATTGGCCATTGTTCGGGTTGGCCAGAAAACTGGGGCAAGTCAAGGAGCTTACGGAATTGGTGACTATTGTTAGTAGATTGTCCATGGGGCATATTTGCTGACGCAGCTGACATATGTTGGAAAATTCGTGGTTATTGGGGTCATTCGCGACTGGGTTGGCAAGAAAGGAGTGGCGGCTATTGTTGGCACGTACGATTGTGCGGTTGTATGGGGCAAGGCACTAGATATTGGGGCATATGTTTGTGTGCTATAAAAGGGCATAGAGGTTGTACTAATTGGTTGTACGGCAGAATATGGCAAAAATGTTGGTGTAGACGCGTACGAATGCGTGGCAGTAAAGGGTGGAGGCAAGTCATATTGAAATGGCATTTGGTACTCACTTATTTTCCTATTTTGGTGTTGCATCGGCATTGTTGATGATGGCGTGGCATTTGTATTCGGCATTGCATACGTATTGGAGGCTACTGCGGCGTCTGGTGCAGAATTTGTGTTTGTTGCAATGGGCATTTGTGGCTCTATAGCCACGGCTGTTGGGGAATCTGTAGTTTTTAAGGCATCACGGCTGGAGGCATCCAGTAATTGTTTTAAGGACTTTCTCAGGGACTGAATCTCCTCCCTTAATTCGGCAATAGATGGTTCACTCGTCTCTATTATAGTATTTTCCTCGTCACTCTCGGCCGGGGACGACTTTTGGCTGTTTCTTTCATTTGACATTTTGGATTGCACAGATCGACCGCTCCTAAGGAGCATTTATTCAAATCCAGTAGAAATTAAATAGAATAATAAAAAATGTTGCGGCAGCAATTTAAATGTCGTTTTTGGAAAGAATAATAATAAAACCAATATTTAAAAACGATAGCATCGGCTGGTTGATGCAAATTGGTATGTATGTTTTATTATCTAAAAAATATACATTAGATATAAAATAAAGTTACAAAAAAAAGAATATAGTTTTTTTTCCAGAACTTACTCTATTCTATACTCTTACACGTTTTTTTCAAATTATAAATTAAAATGGGCGTCATTTGTGACAAGTGCCACAAACAAGTCTAATGCCTCAAAAGTAATCAGTACTAATGGTTACTGAGTATGTTATAGGTACATTTATAGCAACTCTGCTTATTTAAAAGAAAAACAACAGTTAAATTAAATTCTTAAGTTTCTGGAAACTACTTCATAACAGATATATTGAATTCAAGAAATGAATTTAAATTTATTTAAGGTATGTACACTTCAGATAATGAGCAGAGATGAGTAGATAGATGTGTATGATTTTTCTTTTTTACTAATAATAATTAAATGAATATAAATTTCTATTTATATGTGTGTATGAGTAAACTGTTCAAATATATTTATAATTAATTTATATTGTTCTTCGTTTTGAAAATTAGTTAATTTTCCATACTTATTACTGTAGGTAGTGGACTTTCCATCCCTTGTTTAGTTATTTGTGCTAACTACTGTTTCAATTCCTTTGTTTGTACATATGTATGTATGCATGCATGTGAATATTTATTTAACTTTTATTGTTGCTCCAAAAAATTTGTAAAACTATTTAAATTTAGTTTTGTAGAATATGTGGTAAATTTTACAAAGAATTTTTTATTGTGCAATTTTTTTTAAATAATCAATTTAAATTTTCTGATTGAAATAAGTTGATGTTAATATTTAATTTCTTGATGAGTTGAAATATTCAAGAGAAAAGTTCACTGATCTTGTCTTGGGCTAATTCTGTTTATATACATAAATATATACATACATATGTATCTATTTTTCTTCCTCCTTTTATTTCTCTGTCCTTATTATTTTATATTTTAAGAGAACTGATCACAAACAACTTTTGATTTAGCACAACTACATATAGAGTGATGATTTCTAATTAAACTGCATATGTACATATTTTATAAAGAACATTGTTTTTCACTTCTCTGACCTTGAGGTTAAAGGCCTTAAATTTAAATTTTAAATATATTTTCAAAAGGTAAGTATGTAAGAAATTTGTTCCGTTTCCTTTGTTCCTTTTCTCCTTTTTAAGTAGAATATGTACATATGTATGTATATTATTTAGGTATTTATAGGTATATGATGAAATGCATGAACGGTAAGTATGAGAATGAGAAGTTATGGAAAGACCGTTAAGTATGTAGGTATGTATTTATTAATATATTTGTTGATGTAATATTCGTTTAGAGTAGTTATTTATATATGTATTTAAAATAAACGGGTTTCATATACATACATATTATTGAAACAAATTTTTGTATATGTTGAAAATTTTATTTTCTACTTACATAAATGAGTATGTCGGTAATTTCTTTGAAGGCGTTTAGGAATTTTAATTTAAAATTGCTTCTTGTAGGAGTTTTTCAGGACCAAGAGAATATAATTTTTATATTTTTCGTTTTCTTTTTTTAAATTTTACTTTTCGAATTTTACTTTTTGAATTTTACTTTTCTTTTTAGCGCCCTTTTAATTTAGTTTTATGTACGTGTACATATGTACTTCAAGTTTTATTTATTAATTATATACACATGCACGCATCCACAATATATTTTTCGTGGGCTGTGGTATTATTTCTTAAAAAATCTTTTCGTTTTTCAATATTGATTTCGTTTATGCAAAAGTTTTCTTTATTTATGCAATATACATATATTTAACTAAATACCATTCACTTAAATTTGCTTTTATTTGCACTGTTAAGATTTCTTTAATTTTTTTTTTTTAATTTACTTCTTTCTACTCACTGTGTAAATAATGGACTGTATGGTGGTTGTTTTAAGTTTTTGTGTTTTGCATCATGTGTAGCTTTTTCTCAATTTCTCAATTTAGAACAGTAATGAGTTTCTCTTTTGTATATGAGTAAATATCGTGGTAATTTTGCTGGATAACTTCTTCCAGCCTTTAAGGACCATGAACAAAATGTTGGGCTATAAATTTTGCGCTAAAATAATTTTGTTTAGATGAACTCCAAACAAAATTATTAATATCGATTATAAATAATTGATATTGGGAAGTGGGAAAGGAAAAATAAGAACCAATATTAAATTTTCCTTTTAATGATAGAGTTTATTTACAAGAGTTTGAGTAAATAAAATATAGAGTTTACCTTTTGGGCAGATAAATGCTTTTGGGCAGATAAATGCTGCTCTCGTTGATGCTGGTTGAAGAAGAAGTAGTAGTCATTTAATTTTTAAATTAAGAAAAAGGAAAGTTCGGCTTTTGGAAAAACCGCGCAACATATGGAATTTTTCGAGTGTCAACTCGAGCAACATTTAGTACATTTTCAGTGTTACAATATTGTCTAAATTTAACTGGGTAAGTGCACAGGAAGAAAAGGTTATAAGAAAAGGGTTGTATAAAAGGTAAGTAAGAGAGATGTTTCCAAAGTAAGTATAAAAAAGCTAAAAATAAATCGTTTACAATTCATACAATATACTTATACTTAAGATTTGCATATTCAAATCGATTATAAAAGGTTTAATTTATAATTCAATTATAAAGGGTTTAATTTATAAGGAATAAATATAAAATTCAGTGCAAATAATTTATATTAAATAATAATAAAAAATGATTTTGTCCAATATCAAATTGGACATATACAAAAATATAATAAAAATAAAAGAAAGTGTGTGTTGGTTTTTGGAATATATAAAAATAGGTATCCATATATTTAAAATAATATTACTAATATGAGCAAAAGATATTTAGAGAATTGCATTTCGAAAGAAAAAAGGACATATGAGTCCAATGTAAAACAAGTAAAAGTGCTATATTCGGCTGTGCCGAATCTTATATACCCTTCACTAACGTACGTCTGCTTTCTAACTTATAAAATAGTTTCAGTTAGCAAAAAATAAAAACAAATTTAGTTGCGTTTTTTGGTTACTTAAAAAAAATATTCCAAATTTCCCACCCTTGGAAACGAAATTTTAATTTTAAAAATTTTTTTTACCAATACAAGTCCTCATAATGTGTAAAGCGGTTTTATTTAAGCAAAAGTACAAAGTTTTAACCATTTTGGTAACGTATATTTGCAATATCTAACCCTGGAATCGAAATTTAAATTTTTTTTTTTAATTTTTAATACCAATTTTGTTTTTCCGAAATAAAAAAAAAATTTAACAGGTAAAAGCGATGTCAGTTGATTTTTGGTTATATATTATATAAAAAATTTTAAATTTCTGAACCCTGGATGGGAACTTTAAAGTTTTAAATTTATTTTTAATCGATGCAAATCTCCATGATACCAAAAACGGTTTTATTTAAGAACAACTTAAAATTTTTAAACATTTTAGTTATTATATGTACCACAAAATATCGAATGTGCAAAAAAAAAATTAGTTTCCCATCCCTGGACATTTTTTTTTTTAAGTTTTAAATGGACAACTGAGAACTCTCTAGCTCTTCTAGGGGCTTGGGAAAACCGATTTCACGTACAGACAGACGGGCATCGCTCAATAGTCATCGCTATTCATAAGGATCCACAATATATATACTTCATGGGGTCGCATATTGATATCGAAAAAATTAGACACGGAATGACAAACCTAGATATACCCTTTCACATTTTTGTGAAGGGTATAAAAAGTAATACTAGTAGCTGAAATAATAAAACTAATGAATATTTTACATAAATTATATAGAAAATATATTTGGATGAGAAGCAAGTTGCGAACGATTACCAGATGGCGAGTAGGTGGTACGCAGGATGGTATATACTATTACCAATAATGAGCCAACAAACAAATGTAATTGTAGAAATAGTTGAGAAATATATGAAAATTATTTCTCAACAAAATACAAAAATATTCAAACAAAATTTTTAAATAAATTTAAAATACAGGAACAATAATAAACAATTTAAATCTATACATGTATATATAGTTAAACAATAAACATTCCTAAAATGAATTTTCAATACTACTTATATATACATATCTTAGAAACAAATTCAAGAAGCTTATAAACAAATTTTTATAAATTTAAAATACATATTATAACAAAATATTGAACATTATGTGTATGTATATGTATTTATAATTCAAAAATATTTTTCTCTAAACATTTCTTAACTTTCAATATTTATATATACATACATTTGCAATAAGCATATACAATCAACATGCATATACCCATATGTATATATACACATAGTAATCAACCAATTTTAGAGAGTTTAAAACAAATTTTAATTGAACTTAAAATATGTGAACAATAACAAAATATTTAAATCTATACATATGTAA